>JAHPZR010035080.1:0-17500 GCA_019787425.1 Platygyra sinensis
TGAACTCGTTTGACCTATGTCCTTCATGTCTTGAAATAACATTTTAAATTCTAATCTGTTTCTAACTGAGCTCGAATTTGTCCGATACCTGGTAAAGCGCACCATTCTCTTCAGACCCCATCTTCGGAGACTCAAGGGCAGCTAGCCGTGACGACGCGATATTTCCCGGCGAAAGTTAATTACATCTCGATGTAAACTTTCGCCAGAAAATATCGATTTTATGCAGCTAGCTGTACCGAGTCTCCGACGATGTCCAGACCCGAAACATCTGTTTAATTCCAACACGTTTTGCTCAGTGCTACAAGTTTTGCTTGTTCCCAGTACCCATTGGCGAGTCCACGGGAATGTTCAAGCGCCGGTATAAGGCGATATAACGATGACGCCATCGCCTAGCAAGCGGTGTTTTTAATTTATGCGGGTAAATAATATTTTTCCAAGACTATTCAAGATGGATGAGCTTATAGTTATTTTGGCTTAAACCTACTGATTTTATTCCAATTTTTTTTTTTCTTTAACACATTCATAACTTGTCGGAAATAGGAGATTGTTGGCTATACCGTCATGTAAGGAAAAAAATCTCCTATTGAAACAACATCGTAATTTTGAGATAGATTAAAACATTTATTTTAAGTGCTTATGAACTTGCCGATCTAGTCAATTTATTCTGCTAAATTAAACACAATGTACCATAATGCCCTAACAAAATCAATTATGCAACTGCATAGATCAAGTCCCACATTTTACCGTTACAAATGCGTTGTTTACTTTTTGTACATGAGTCAGAACGTTGAGAAAAATCTTTCTTTGTTACCTTCTCAACAAAATGGAAAATACAGTCAACTCTCTCGTCAGCGGACACCCTCGGGAATTGAAAAACGTGTCCGTTAGTAGAGCTGTCCGCTTACGAGAATTATTCCCGTAAGCGGACACCAAAGAAAAATAGGGTGGATGTCCGCTTACGGGAGAGTTAATTAGCGGGTGTTAATTGTGTTTTATTGCGTAGACAAAAATAGCAACTGAAGATATAAAGCGAAACTCTTTATTGATGTAAAAAGCGATCCCCGCTGTTCTGTTGCTCTGTTAAAGGTCATATTTTTGTTGATTTATTGCAAATTAAAGACAAATTTCATTGCCAAGAGTCAATTACGTACATGGTGTGTCCGCTTACGAGAGAGCGTAAACAAAAGAAAAATCCAATTTTCATTTTCAAAAGTGTCCGCGTCCGCATACGAGAGAGTGTCCGTTTACGGGAATGTGTAAATAGAAAGTTTGACTGAGAGGTAAAAACGGGGATTTAAAAAGCCGTCCGTAAGTAGAGCTGTCCGCTTACGAGAGTTCCGTTAGCGGAGAGTTGCTGTACACAATAGCACAAAGCGGAAAACGGCACATTGCAGGCAGAGACGTTATTTTCAGTCCGTGGGATGCCAAATGATGTTAATCTACACCTCCATGCGAAGAAGCTAATAAAGCAAGATAATATAATCTACAAGCAATCTGCATGGAATGTAGAGATTCTACAGACGACCTCTACATCAATAGGCCACGTTCGACATATCAATGTTGTAACGTAGCTGCGAGGGTTTCTAGACAATTTTGTCAACTTTTTAAGTTTTGTATTTCTTTCAATTCCCAAAAGAGACTTGGAGACAAAGAAAACAGCACCACATATAGAAGTTAATTTGTTGTCCTGAAAGCCTCGGAGCCATCAGTGTTAGAATAGGATACACATACTGAACTTGGTCCTATTGGAGAGGGCTCTTAAAAAAAAAAAAAAAAAAAAAAAAAAAAAAGTATCTCCAGACATAGAACTATCATTCATTAAGGAGGAAAACTTTCACTCCCCCTTACTGTTAAGAGATGGCCGAAACAAACAATTTTGTGAGTCAGTTCACATACATAAGAAAACATTATTTCGTCAAGCAGAAATCGAAGAAGTGTTAACATTCTCTTGAGCAAACAAATTACCATACAAATTACATTAGTTAATTTAAATTTTGTCCAGTGACATGCATATCACTTGTTATCTAAAGATTAAAATAAAATAAAAATAAAAAACTAGAGAAGCTTCGCCAGATATCTATTCCAGTTATAGCAAAAAAGAAAAACAAATGAGAAAGCGTTTTAAAATGTAGTAAACATGCATGGGAGCCGAGCAGCTGTCGGTGATGTTTGAATGTTGTGAGAGCTGCTTCAATTACGCGTCCCGAGAACGTTACCTCAAGGCCTGACAAAGGAAAATAGAGAAGAGTTCTCGAGATTTCGCTTTATGCACTTCTTAGCTTCTGTTCATGAACAATGTTACCGACACTAGTGTTACCGGGTCTGGCACGAAGAAAACGGCTATCAGACTTTTTACGTGGTTCTTATTAGTGGAAATTGAAACTTTCTAATGATGGCTTATTGTTTAAAGCTGTTTTAAAAGTGAATAATAAGTGAGTTCCTAAGAGGTACACATACAGTTTGTATGTGTGCAAGAGATTCGTGATGTTTCACAACCTTTCAATGATGTTATAATTGACGGTACTATATGTCTTTTCAGGTCATCGTTGCTTTTCATACAGGAAAAAAAAAATACTCTTTTTCGAAACGACATCTGCTGTTGAACGTTTGCCTGATGTATCAGGACCCACACAAAGATTTCAAATACGACTTTGTAAAATTTTCAAATAAATAACAAGATACAGCAATATTGTTGTTTTTCTTGGTTCTGAATTCACGTTCTAGGTTATAGTCTAGGTCAAAAAGTGTGGCAGCTTGCCATACGCATGTGTCTCGGGCTGCGGTATTATAGGTTAGACTTCTAAAATAAATTATCGACACATTTGTCAAGCGGTTAAATCGCTTATTGCCCCCTTACCGCGTTTAGTGGCCGCTTGTTTGATACTTGAGTTTTACGTGTGCAACGGAAATGGAGCTCCTTCTGTCTTCGAATGACCCTCGTCAATTCACCTGAAGAGCATATCAGTAGAAGGTGATTACCGCTTTGAAAGTCACAAAGCCAAAGTTTTTGTTTATCGCAAGAAGCCACCTGTCAGCTTAATTAAGAGTGCCTGACTCTTAGGATCGAGAAACGCCGGTCAACGACCCATTTGGCAAATCGCTCATATTTTGCCCAAAGATACTTTTAGGTGACCTAATTCAAAAATCATATTTAAAGATTCCAGCGAATTTTTATTTTTTAGAAATTCGCGAAAATTTGAAAGCGCGGTCGAAGTGCGGTTTTTCGTGTAATAAAATGACCGACATAAGGTGCGAGGACGAAGCGCTGCTAAGGTCTTAAAATAAATTCAATTGACTTCAAACTTCACACAAATGTGGAACAACCATTCTAATATATTTTTCGTTTTAAACTAATCTCAGATATGTTTATCTAGTGGTTTTCCGAACCATTTTAAAAACACCTCTCAAGCGTGTTAAAAATGGCGGCAAAATATAGGTCATGTTTAACAGCAAAAAAGTACATCTGGTACCTCACTTTTCGATTATTTTACTTTACAGCCTTAAAATATCATTATTAAACATATACCATGCCAAGTTTCATGCTCGAACTCCCATTATTTCCCTCTGAGAAATTCGAAAATCTATGTAACATACTCAGCTCAAATGACACATGATATATTCGCGAAATGAGTTAACAATCTAAATTAATCAGTTTGATTATAAAAATTAGGCCTTGGGAAAGATCCTTTTGACTGTAGTTACCAGTGTGATCAACTGAAAGTCAAATTTCAAGCTCCAAATTCCTCTACTGAGGCAGTATCATCAACTGAAATTCACGAGCGCTTATGCAAATCAATCGACAAGTTAGCGCCAAACATTTCAAACGCAAATTCCCTTTATCTCAGCCTTCTTAACACCCTGCATTTTATCTATTACAATTAAGGAATAAACGAAAGACCGTGTAAGTCTAAAGCAGTTCACAAAAGAGGTTTGAACTACCTGAAGTTAACTGAGAACAAGAAGTCGTGTGAACTGTTCATCGTTTTATGCATATCTTATACGGTTCGTCGTGTTAGTCGGTATGTGGCTATGGTGGAATGCTTGACGATGTACAATGACAATATACTTCTACCTTAACTCTAGCTGATGCTCAAAAGAGTGGTGTTAGACTGTAGATAAGCCTTTCCTACAACAACCCCCTCGAAAAATAATTGTGTATGGAAAACATGATATGGCAAAATTGTTCGACCGCAAACAACTTCACAATATTCATAATGATTCATTACGCACTATAACTACTGGCCTTAGAATAACAAGAGACATACCCAAATGCCGTCCATATACCTTACTGGTAAACCACAATATAAGGGAGCAATTCCTGAGCCATTTACTGGGAGTAATTTCTAGATACATATTTTCATGAAAAGTGTTTTTGTGAAGTTGACATTTGAGCATCGAGAAAAATGTCACGCAACCCCACCGCCGATTTTTTTTGTCTTTGAGGGGTGGGTAAGGGATGTGTGGAAGAGGATTAGTTCATTCTATTTTTTTTTTAAATAAAATGTAGTGTAAGTGGATCATAAATAAGTCAGCTGCTTCTTTATGGACAACTATTTTTCAAAAAAATTCGCAGTTCGCGAGATCTATTACATGTTTTCACATGTTACAGAGTGATGAGTTTCTGAAGGCGAGGCTGTGCTGCATCTGCGGGCAGTGTCAGAAACCAAGTACATTAGAGCATCTATCTTTAAGCTGATAAAGGTAGAATGATCGCTGCAGCGAATTCGGCCATTACGGTTTTTCCTCCAAAGCATCTTCTCCTCCTCCCTCTCCTTCTCTACAAAAATATTACGATCCCCCCCCCCCCCCCCCCCTCAAAAAGAAATAGTGAGGCCTTGGAGTCGACCGGCTCATAGTGCCCAGAGCTTATCCCGGTTTCTGTAGCATGAAGCTGCTAGGAGTATTTCTACCCCCTCTGGACGGGACGCTAGTCACTTCCCTCCAATTGGTTAGGTTTCCCCAACGATTCGCCGGTACCCATTTAGACTCCTGGGTGGAGAGAGTCACTTTGAACACAATACAGTGTCCATGGCCAGGGCTCAAGCCCGGACCGCTCGATTGCGCTCCAGGGACGAGTGCACTTACCGTTAGGAAACCGCTTTCAGTTCTCCAGAGACAAGTGCCTCTCTAAAGTAGACAGCCTCTAAAAGACACGAATGCAGCCGCTTTGAGGACAATTATACACTCCCGCTGCATAGCCACTATCCATGGAAACATCAGCAGACGCTTCCATGGTAACAAACGTTGACGATGGCATGTACTAAAACCAGGAACACCGGAACACCGGAATACCGGAACACCGGAACACCGGAACACCGGAACACCGGAACAGCCCGGAACACCGGAACAGCCCGGAACACCGGAACACCGGAACAGCCCGGAACACCGGAACACCGGAACGCCGGAACGCCGGAACACCCCGGAACACCGGAACACCGAATTTGACGATGCTGTTTTTTTTTCCCATTACAGACATGTAAAAAATAAAATGCCAATATAATTTGTTTACCCACGGATAACGGAAGAGCTAAGAGCTCGTTATAAAGTGTACGTGTATGAGATCGAATTAGAATTTAGAAGCGTTTGTTTTGTGGAGGGATGAAAACTGGAAAACCCGGAGAAAAACAAGCATCAACAAACATACCCCGGATCCGGGGCGCGAACCCGGGTAACAATATGGTGGGAGTCGAGTGCCATTCCACCATTCCAGCTCCCCCTATGTGATAATAGTTTGTCTCGTTACTATGAATAGATATTTTTTCCCTGAGAATATCATGCGGTCTGTAATGGGTAAACAAAGACCAAGCGAAAAATAGTCGAAAACTCGTAAGCGGCCTGTACGTAAGTATCAGCTGTAACTATGCATTGCGGATCTACTTTTGTACTGAGCAACAGCTGATCAGGAATCCCGTCAACTCACAAATTGCGTGGCGAACATCACCAACATGGCTGAATTGTGTTCTTTCGGTAAGTTCAAATCATCCATGTCCATCACCTTTCCTTTTTCCTTTTTTCTATATTTTTAGAGCCTACATCTAAGCTCCTCCGTGTTACGTGGGTAAACAAATGATATTGACATTTTATTTTGCATGTCTGTTATTAGAAAACAAAACAACACCGTCAAATTCAGTGTTCGGGGGTTTTTCGGCTGTTCCGGGTGTTTCCGTGTTCCGGGGTGTTTCCGGTTGTTTCCGGGGTGTTCCGGTGTTCCGGTGTTCCGGGTGTTCCGGGGTGTTCCGGTGTTTCCGGGGTGTTCCGGGGTGTTCCGGGGTGTTCCGGGGTGTTCCGGTGTTCCTGGTTTTAGTACATGCCGTTGACGATGGCACCTATGTTGTGGTCGCAGTGTTTGTAATTTTTTTAGAAAATGACCTGAAGTGTCCTTCAGAGAACGATGCTTACAGCAGAACCACAGAAAAAGATGTCTGACTAAAAGGCCTTTTGCAGGATCCAGTCCCATGGTACGGAAAAAATTACGCTGAGACGCAAATGACGGACTGGGACATCCCAAACAAGAGAACCCTTACCAGTCCAGCCCGACTTTCCTTTGTTTTGAAAGTCCCACTGCTTCATTTGCGTCCAAGCGTAATTTATTCCGTACCATGTGACCGGATCCTACAAAGGGCCTATTTCAAATTTAAAAGAAACCTTTGATCATTAGCATAAAGCAGGAGCCATAATCAGGGACGGAGACCGTAAGCGCGCGCCATTTCTAGTATTGGGGTTGGCGCCATGATATAGGACAATTTTTCTATTTTTAGAACAAGTTGCGCCATCGCCTGTGGCACACGCGCGTACATTGCTGCGAGGATTTTCGCAGATGTCGCGCAGGGGAAATGGCGTCCGAAATCGTTTATGCTTTTAATTTGGCCCACAAATCAACGCCTTTATAGCTGCTGGAATTTTGCTTAAGCATTTTCGCCGTAAGTTGCTCCAGTTTGAGTGAAGACAGTGCCGAATTTAGGTATGTCCCGCTTTAAATCGCTGACCAAGTTGAGTTCCGCTGCTCCTTTTACAAGAACTTCACATTACCCCACTCTAAATTTCACATATGAAGAAGATTAACAGCTTTTTCATAACACAGAAAGAAAAACTAGTTGGATATGTTTGGATATGGCAGCGTTAAGGCCCAATAAGTGACAATAGGTTTATGTCCGTAGATGCTGCTTAGTTTTGTTTGTGTAAAAATCCAATAAATTTTCTGCTGTCGATGAATGAGAGCGCCCGCCAATGCGTGCTTTGCGCAGCTAGTAAAACATGACAAATTGGACTTCGTACTTTGGTGTGAAAACGTCCATCGAACTCATATGATATCTCTAGTTTTTGACTATGTTTAAGGTTGACTAATGTTTGAGTACATATTAAAAGCTTAGCTGAAAATATGTGAATACAGTAGAAATAATCAGAAAAGTTACGATGACGCTTTTAATCAACTTGAATAAAGATTTCGATTGAATCAAAACTCCCTGTCAATTTTTTTTTTTTGCAGTGTAAAGTTTCACTAGGTGAAAGAAACACACATGATGTTAGAAGCCTTTTGGCGAACGTTGGTAAAATTTGTTGTAGTATCTCAGCATAAAAGACAACGAAACAAATCTTTTTCCCGATTTGTTCACAATCTGAAAACACCGACTCGGACTTGAAAGTGCACGCGCTGCACTATGCAAATGAACTACTCGTACGCGTCAGACTTGCCTTCAAAAACTTTTGCAAACTCGCTAAACGAGCAGAAACAACAAGAAACTATCAAACATAGGTTTCGGTTTTCATAAAGCATTGTTTGGCAAACTAACAAATCAACTCGATACCGGAGTAAACAGTTTTCTAACAGAACTTTTCTCTACAAAACAAACACAAAAGTTTATGGGAATAACTAGCCGCAGAACGGATTTTATTCATTTACAGCGCGAAATTAAAGAAATTCTCGATCCTGAAAAACACACCTTTTCCATTAAATCAGAGCATAGAAGTCCATAGAAGAGCCCTGGCTCTTCTCTGCCTTATTCCCTGTCATCGCTGTGAAAAATCGGAAGGAGAATCTCGCAACTCTCACCATTTCATCACACAACGTGACAACATCCACGCGAGAGCCCAAGACACGTGCGTGGATCAGCGCGAATATATGACGTCAGGATGGCGCAATTTGTTCTAAAAATAGAAAAATTGTCCCATATCATGGGTCCACGCGCATCCCAAGACTTACGGTCTCCGTCCCTGATTATGGCTTCTGCAAAAAGCTAAATAATATCATTGTAACAACATCGTCAGTTCATAAGAATAACACAGAGGCCTAGTAGGGTAAAGCGTAGGCACGATCTACAATCCCTCCACACAGTGGTTCACTAGCAAGTTGACTGTCCCGGCCACGCCCATCTAGTAGTATGCACTGTAAACCCCGTGTGTATGGAAAGAAAACTTGAGATTCTATCAGATACGATTAGCATTATAACCAGTTCAATTGCGTGTTGGTAAACGCTAAATATGTTCAAAACGCTTTTCCGGTTTAACTGTTTTTCCACTTATGCACGGTCAACAATTTGCCCTTTGAAAATGGGGAGGAAAAAGGGTAAACCCCGGGAACGAGGCTGCATGATCAATGCAATACGCGCACCAACAGGTAATTAACTCAGCGGAACCGAGCTGAACTGAAAATTATTTAGCTTAGCCGGATACTTCGGGAGTCATCTGCTGTTTCAATGTTGGCGTTACGAGAGACCACGTAGTCCTACACGGCACACCGATATCTGAAATTTCTGGGAGTATCCCTTCCCCCCTGTAGCTACAGCTAAAAGCCATTCAAGAACAAGAAATAATTGTTCCGGCTAGTGCAACTTTAAAAATCTACTGTCACTACTTTAAACTTTTAATCGGTTTATGTAAATCGTGAAATGTTGATCGTTTGCGCGAGAGTAGTGAAAGCGTGACTGGGATGGTCATACGGTTGTGTTACACTTTTACCGAGTCTCGAATATCAGCGACGCAGGACGGTTGCCGATATTTTAAAAACAGACTCATGTATCCCGTTTCTTACAGCAGAAAGCTTAGGCTCTTTAATACAATGTGGAGTGGTATTGAGGGGAATCAACGGCTTTTAGGCATGTTTCCTGTAACATTTTCCGATGAAATTAGTCACATTTTAAAACATTTTGTTTATTTGTTTGGGTCTGATCGTTTCACAGTTTTCACTTGTTTCCAATTTACATAGGCGTAATTTATTTCAAACTTTTAACTTACGCTTTTGATGACCTCGGTTTGATTTTGTTGTTTTACCGGTAATTCATTGCCGGATTAACCTCTCGAATTCTTGAGCTTGAACCGAGATCGGCTGTTTGCCAAATTAGAATCAGTGGGGGGCACCATTCTAATTTGCTTCAAGAAATTTCAACTCGATTAATTTTAAGTCTTAGCTTATAACGCCCATAATGCTAACTTGACAGCATTCCAAGTTGACCCATTATTGTGTCTTAATGAACTCAGAGCGCTCGGTGGTAAATAGCCAAAACATTAAGTTTCCAGGAAATTAAGACGAAATCCGATAGAAGATGGAGCAATTTCAGGTATTGGTGGACAAAAATCTGTACCAGAGTAATTTGAAATATTTTACAGTCATTTTTACATTTTTTTAAAGCTAAATACATAAATAATTGCCTGAAATAACTCCGAAAAATAATTTCCCACGGGAACGAGAGAAAATAAATTTCAAAGTTCAGTGATTTTGTGGAAACACAGGCAAAATTCCATCATCAGTTTCATTTCACCAAAACTTTTAAGCGTTTCATACGAAGTTCAACATTCGTTTTCGACGTTTGGTGTTGCTAGAAATGAATTGTTTTGATCATGAGAAGATAATTAAAAGAGCCCTACAGAAGTTTGCAATACAATGTAAATAATCTTGGTACAAGATTTTTGTCCACTTGTTACTCCAATGTCTGGCGGATTCCGTCTTAAATCTCTTGCCTTTTTAGTGATAACCATTCACGGTGTTGTTTACGGGAGCACACGCGATGACAAACTAGATATGACGGCAAACACGAAATTAAACAAATTTAAAGCGTTTCAAAAACGTCTATAAACAGTTTTGATGTAGTGGAAAGTATGTTGCTATGATAGCAGTGAATTGACGGGATTTTAATTAATGACAGCCTTTTTTTTTCGCCATTGAAATTGATTTGTCTCTTGTTCGTGTATAGACATTGTGTCACTTACGCCCAACTCATTGACATAGATTTTCGTTTTTCTCAAAGGGAAATACTGCGAGTTCGAGCATGAAAATTGGCATGGTATATGTTTAATAATGATATTTTAAGGCTGTAAAGTAAAATAATCGAAAAGTGAGGTACCAGATGTACTTTTATGCTGTTAAACATGACCTACATTGTGCCGCCATTTTTAACACGCTTGAGAGGTGTTTTTAAAATGGTTCGGAAAACCACTAGATAAACATAGCTGAGATTAGTTTAAAACGAAAAATAAATTAGACTGGTTGTTCTACATTTGTGTGAAGTTTGAAGTCAATTGAATTTATTTTAAGACCTTAGCAGCGCTTCGTCCTCGCACCTTATGTCGGTCATTTTATTACACGAAAAACTGCACTTCGACCGCGCTTTCAAATTTTCGCGAATTTCTAAAAAATGAAAATTCGCTGGAATCTTTAAATATGATTTTTAGAATTAGGTCACCTAAGGGTATCTTTGGGACAAAATATGAGCGATTTGCCAAATGGGTCGTTGACCGGCGTTTCTCGATCCTAAGAGTCAGCTACTCTTAATTCCTCTTGGCTCAACTCTATAAACGCAATCAATATTTTATCGGACAGCATGACAATGTATGTTTTTTTCTCTTTTGATGATTTCGGATCTCAAAAGGCTACTTTTTCACTAGCGACAGAGTCGTAGGCGGAGTCGTAATCAGAAGAGTAGAGCGATACGATCTAGTGAAAATCAAACCGACGGTGTCGGTAGCAGAACACTGATTCTGCTTATGACTCCGTCGCTTACGATCAAGTGAAAACTGCATTGGCGGAGTCGTAAGCAAAAGCGGAAGGATGTTCGATTCCGGGCTTTGCGATTGGTTAGGTTTTCTGCTTCTGCTTCCGACGCCGACAACCCAGTTTTCACTGGATCATAAGCGACGGATCGAGTCGTAAACGGAATCGGAAGAAATGGAAATGTTCTGATTCTTCTGACTGAGTTCCTGGGACTGGAAATCAGAAAACTTAAAAAAAAAAAAAAATATGTGCAAAAACGTGGGGTGTTAAATGAGATTCGGGGAAAGTAAGGCTAGGGATGAAATTTATAACCACTCCTATCCGAGTCCTTCCAAAAGAACAGATTTTTATGTTCCCTCTTGATTCCTTTGGCTATCACAAACATATCGCCCAATGTTCTCCAGAAACTGGTCCAAAGATCTCCGCTAAGAAAGATAAAGTAGACATGTTGCGACCTTAAAGGAGAACGGAAGGCCACAGAGTATAATTTTTGAAATGAACTGAAATTGTAGAAAGAACATAAATTGCAAAGAATCGATAGAAAAAAGTTCGTATTTTAGGGCAAATCAAATAGAAAAGTACGAGAATTATCCAGAATCGAGCATCCGCAACTCTCTTAGCATTCTCTTCCGGTTACTTCCATGACCGCCATGTTGTGACGTCAAAGCGCTCAGGCTTTTTCTCCCACTTTGCGTGCATGGCCGCGTGCTCTGTTTCGGTGTTCTCGCTCTTCACTAGTCGTGATTAGTCGTGGCTGTCCGCAGTTTTATTATATGGCAAGGTAAACCCGAGCGTTGTGATTGGTTCTTTCTTGGTCAGGATTTCGCCATACAGACCGGTTCCATGGAAAAGGTCATCCGCTGTGTATTGTTTGCTTTCGAAAGGAGGCAAATTCATGTTAGCATGGCCCGAGTGCCATACAATAAACTACCTACTAACCTAGCTAGCTCGAACCGCACTGGGGAATATTGGCCCTCGGTCGTTTTTGTAACGACCTTGATTTCGCTCGATCCGTACTGCCACGACCTTGGGCCAATCTTCCCCAATACGGCCCTCGCGCTCGGTTAGTAAGAGGTTAATATTGTGTATAGTTTGGGACACCAGAACGCTTGATAGTACAGTTACAAATGTTGCTGAGTTTTCACCCTATCCTTCGAACCCGTGCGAGATTTCTCGGATTCCGATGGAGAGAATACAGCTGACGGCGGAGAGCAGGGATGGCGCAGTGGTGAGAGCGCTCGCCTCCCACCAATGTGTCCCGGGTTCGATTCCCGGACCCGGCGTCATATGTGGGTTGAGTTTGTTGTTGGTTCTCTTCCTTGCTCCGAGAGGTTTTTCTCCGGGTACTCCGGTTTTCCCCTCTCCTTAAAAAACCAACATTTCCAAAATCCAATTCGATCCTCGAATGCACGGACATTTCTGAACGAGTTCTTGTGAACTCCTTGGTGCAAGCACGAGCTTGCAAGGAGGTAAAATAGAGGTGTGTGCGTTGTCACGCAATAAGAATTAAAATAAAAAACCAAGCATTGGATAAAGTCAAAAAATTGTGATATTATAGACGGTAATTAAAGAAGACAGTTCCCCAAGTTTAAGATGTGTGCGTTGTCCCAAAGTTGCAATTGAGATATTCGTCGAAATGTTCCGAGCAAAATTATGGAGCTTAGTATGGAGCCGCCATGTTGGAGGACCTCCTTGGCCCTCCAATATGGCGGCCCTTAAATAGTGTAAACATCTGGAACTTACTTTGTCTATCTAGTCAACTGATTTTCTGAACCGAACCAAAAACACGTACACGAGCACTTTTCCTACTACTGAAAACTCCTCGAATGACTGAAATACACGAGATAAGTGTACACTTTTCGGCAATCGCGATCTTAGCTTTATGTCACGCACCGCCATAACTTCGAAATTCAAAATGCGCTGGTTAGCAAACGAGGGACGCTATTGAGTTGGAAAGCTGTAAACAGATATAAATCTAGTTCCTCGTATGCCTGATGAGGATAAGACCTTCAGTGGTTCTTTAGTTTTAGATTTAAGAATTTTATGACGTCACATGCACACGCTATACCTCTTGGTGTAATTGCGAGCATTGTGAAAACTGGGAAAATCAGTCGGAGAGAGAGTTTGATTGTTGTCAAGAGATTGACGAACCCATGACAAAAATATCAGGTGAAATGTTGTGATTAAAATAATATAAATTAACATGAAACGATTCAGTGATTGTTTTGATTTAGTCCTTGCCATTTACCAGCCATTTGTTTTCAATTTGGCATTGCTGCTTTTTTTTATTATATGGCTTAGATTTAGAAGAACATCCACTATTCGCTGTATAAGTCGTCATTATGATTTCAAAACTGTATGTTTGCGAAGAGAGTAGTTGGATACGGCCATTTTTGGTTTGACTCTAGCGCGTGATATACCAGCGCCACGTGAACTTGCTAATGTGTACATAACACATACAAGTATATAATATTGTAAATCGCCTTTTTCTGGCATGATGTGGGTTAGATCAATTAGCCGCAGGCACCCCGCATTTCACAAAGTTTGCAAAGGGATTTCATTATCATTATATTGTAAAATTAAGTTTTAGATACTTGATTATCCCCATTTAAATACACACCAACTCAATTCGGGGTAACTGGGTCTTTATTGCCCAAGACCGTACGCGATGCTCTCCCTATCAGGGAGGTAAATAGAAGGAAAAACAAATGCTGATTTGCACTGAATTTTAATAACGTTGATCGGTCGCTGATCGCAAAGGGAATGCCTACTAATCTGGCAAATGTTCGCTTATACTTGCAGGGCGTGGCGTGGAATTTTCGCTGCGTTATTTAATTGTTATAAACAAGTCTATCACTCACTAAATACACACCAACTCAATTGGGGGTAACTGGGTCTTTATTACCTAAAACCGTACGCGATGCTCCCCAAATACCCCCAAAGAAGTGGTGGAGAAATCAGTGAGTAATAGAGTTGCTCATCAAGTTGACGGTGATAATCTTATACAGCAGAGAAGTATCGAGATATCGTTCATATGCGTTAGAAAGCCAATCTCGATCCTTGAAGTTTGATGTAGTGCCCAAGGACTCCACAGTTCAGCGCAAAGGTGGCTCCTCTGCGACGAAAAGAGTGTCCAGAGTACTGGGAGCTGTCAAACCCGGATTTGAGTTTGGTAATAAATGTAGTATAAGTTAGTGGCTTAACTTGGTCCCCGGTTGTGTATACAAAGGCAGGGCCATTTCCCAGCTTAGCAGAGTCATGTGCTGCTAACAATTTAAAGGCGTGAACGATTGCTCTAAGGGGCATAGTCTGGAGTGATCTATCTTTGGAACAGGCACCAACAGGGTGCGATTACGATACTGGATTGTTTTTGACCAGCACACTACAGCATCAGTCCCCAGTTATACACGCGAATAAACAAAACAATACAGATTTGCACTAAATTCTAATAACGTTGATCGCTCGCTGATCGCGAAGAGAATGCCTACTAAAATGGCAACTGTTCGCATATACTTGCCGGGGGTAGCGTGGAATTTCCGCTGCGGTATTTAATTGTGATAAACAAGTCTATCACTCACAATAGTGCGACACAATTATGAAAGATATAAGTAGCGCGACTACAAGAATCATTTTAGTAACTTTAGACTTAGTGAAATAACTTCTTGTTCATTGAAATCAGTCGATTACATTTTACAAACGCGCTAATTGCCTAAGTTTCTTGTAGGTTCTTCGAAATGAAATTAATAGCGGAGCTCCGGCGGCCCGAAGGGTCGCCAAGAGGAGCCCCATACCCATATAGGGAAATAAAGGAAACCCATAAATTGATTTTCTCATGTTATCGCGGCCAGCGGTAGTTCTCGTGGGGGCGTACGCACGACGACGACGACGGCGGCGGTGGTGGTGGAGTCGCGCAACATGGCGGCCATACTCCAAATAATAGGTTGACAGAGACATGCAGCCTTGGTTTACCGTGTAAATTTTTGATATAAGACATCATGTTATGATCAATTGACACCTGTCAAATTAAGTTATCCGCTGACCAGTATCATGTGACCATATCGCGGGCTCAAGTTTAAAAGACCGATTTAATGAACACCGCCGTACAATAGATAACCCTAACACCAAATCTAAACCTACTACTGCCGCAGAACATTTCCTGTCCTCTCCTAACCACACTGCTAACGACATGCAATTAATACCCATCGAAAAAATCTTCTCTAACCGAGACTCTATTCGCAAGGCCAGGGAGGCTTTTTTTATTCAAAAAGGCAGAACACTAGATCCTGACGGTCTTAACATCCGTGAAGAAACATTTTAACTGTTTTCTTTTATTATGTAAATTTATTATTTTATTTCACCATATGTTTATCTTTAATTCACACTGTCAACCATTTTTACGTATTTCCGGTAATATGCTACATAAAAACACGTGCCAATGTAAAACTCCCATTGTACCTGAAGAAGGCTGGTTTGGCCAGCCGAAATATAGTACACCTTCAAAAATAATTCTACGTTGTGTCGGTTTCTGCCTTCATATTCTTCAAGTTTATAGTTTATCGAGGTTACTTGTTTTATGAAATTTGGCCGCTGACCAAGTGCTGGTTTTCAATTGGATCGCAGGCTCATGTCAGGTTTACTTGTTGAAAACAGAGCCGGGTTGTTCGTAAGCCTGTTAACTGTAATCCAGGTTTAAACGTAAACCCCATTATAACTGTTTCTTCCGTGCAAATGTTTTTTTGTTTACAGCTTTTGTTTTGTGTATCGGTTTTGTGATTATTTAACTCAAAATAGAAGGCCAAACAAAACCCCACTGCAAAATTCAACCTTATCCTGGGTTAGCCTAATCGGGCTACAGGAGCTCCGCTTTAAGGGTGACCTAAATATATTTAGAAAACAGTCCTAAGAAAGCACGCGCGCTAATTGGTTAAAAATCGTGTTTGTATAACTCGATGGAGACACAGAACTAGCGCGCGCTGTTCACGTAGTGATGGCGCGAGCAAAGAGAATTTACATTTTGGTATCCAAAGTTAACAAATTGTTTTCCTTTTTCTCATCGTGATGTTATCTAAAAGAAATAGAAAACATGTGCTTCGTGTTTCTATCGAGTTTTATAACATAGCCTTAGCGAAGCGCGCGTTCTGATTGGCTAATAAGCTCGATCTATTTGCCCATGGGTTGCACGCTCACGTCAGTTAGTTTATTTGTAATTTCTCTCGGCGATCGATTTTGACACTCTTTGATAAATAATTCCTGTTTTTCTTCTCCTAAAAGACGGAAAATTTAATGATTCTTCCAGACATGAAGATTATTCCTTTGAGCAACGAAATTTTGAGCTCAAGTTTTTTGCAAGGCCTCCACCTAAGGAGATTTAAGCAAGGAACACTCGGCATTCGGCACTCGGCATTCGGCACTCGGCACTCGGCACTCGGCACTCGGCACTCGGCACTCGGCACTCGGCACTCGGCACTCGGCACTCGGCACTCGGCACTCGGCACTCGGCACTCGGCACTCGGCACTCGGCACTCGGCACTCGGCACTCGGCACTCGGCACTCGGCACTCGGCACTCGGCACTCGGCACTCGGCACTCGGCACTCGGCACTCGGCACTCGGCACTCGGCACTCGGCACTCGGCACTCGGCACTCGGCACTCGGCACTCGGAGACAGACCAAACTAACAACAAACTGGTCTACATCAACCTTTCGAGATTAGTAATGCATAGCAGGAATTTTAGATAGCATTTTGCGATTTAGCGATAATAAAATTCAGCACAAGCTTTCATTGTAATTTTTTTTTCTGGCGTCGAAACCCATTTAAGGACGTTCGCGCCCATTGCTACTGCGCATCTCTAGTGCGCACGCTATTCATTGGTCACGCGCGTGCCACGTCATTTTCAAGCGCGCGCACCGAGTCGAAAACTCAACAAAATATAGAGCTGATGACCTTTGCGTTAACTTTGTGTGCGAATATTTTTGTTGGATGCTCGGTGACCCCCACTTTTTTTTAGGCAGATCACTTCCTTTTCTGATTCTTTCCATCATACTAAAAACAAAAAAAATCTGTACGTGGGAAGTTTTAATTATTTCTCATATACTATTCAAATAGGGTCGAATTGGTACATGGATACAGGTGTGCGTAACGTAGAAGTTGTATTTTTTAAGGCTAATTCTAGCTGATTTAATGGCATATGTAGCAAAGATCTATCAAATAGGCCTATATATGCTGTGTTAAACACACACAACTTAGATAAGATTCTTCAACTTAAATATATACCGATAGTAATGAATCTGGCCAGAATCGCCTGATTGGCTGGAAATCCTAGAAATGCTATGATCTGTGATGCGCCTTATCTTCAAAACGAGTTCGGTGACCCCCGATTTTTTTACGTTTTTCATCTAATCTTATCATTTTCTACCTGCAGTCAAAGTTTTAAAAAAAATCTGTACGTGGGAAGTTTTTGGGCGCGAACGTCCTTAAATGCTGTCGGCAAGCAAAACTTGTACATGAATGAGAGTTC
>JAHPZR010035080.1:22500-55000 GCA_019787425.1 Platygyra sinensis
TCGTTCAACAACGAGAAGCGCAAGAACGACACGGAACTTAGCAAGCACATCTGGCGGGAGAGTACAAAATGCCCTTGGGTAAGGGTGGTGGGGCTAATAGCGTGGGGTGAGGTGGCGGAAAAAATAGGGAGACTGTAACAGCTTCACTCTGTCTCGCGTTCACGGAGTTAGTTGCTCCAGCAACGGCAACGCCTGATTGGTCAAGGGACAATAGAGTTCATCAGAGCGCGGCATAGCGATGACAACTTGAGTGACAGGAAGTGGCGGCGGCTCAGGCCAAAATAACATCGATTTCAGAAGAATGTTTTCTGGAGACTGTTTTGATTTTGATCGTCTGTCTGTTTCTAGTCTTCAGGGGAGGATTGGTGTTAAAGCGCGAGCAAAAAAGAGGCCTTTTTCTCATTCACGGGAAGATTTTCCATCTTGAGGATCCATTTCAACACCGCGATATATTTTCAAAAGAATTGCTAGGCGAATTTTGTGAACTCCAGCCCATTCAGAGATCTTAAATAGATTTCCGGTCGAAATGTACTTGTTCTTTCCGCCGTAATTTTGAAATTAACGCCACAAACACGGCACGCATCTGAACTTGCGGGCTTTGTCGCTTTTTTCTGCAGTCAGAGAAGAGTTTTTTCCTCCCGCATTAATTTGTCTTAACTTAGTAACTGCAATGAATCGATTTCGTGAGCAATGCTAACTTGAAGACCCTTAATTAAAATTTCTCGAAAATTCACAACTGTACAGCAACACGTAATCGATATCATATTTCCTTGATTTGACAGATTGTTAATTGATTTGATCAGCGGAGGTGCCAAAATGTCGGAGTCGCCCCTTGAACACGAGACAGAGGGAAGCTGTTACAGTCTCCCTATTTTTTCCGACCGCCGTGCCTTCCACCACCCCTACCCACGGGCATTTTTTATCCACATCTGGGATCGCACGGAAAAATAGGGGACTGTGAACAGTCTAATTGGATAAAGGCGGCAAGCAATACTTTCGAGAACACTTATTGGCTCAAATAGATTTGCCTCGTTCTCATGTCCAGTACTGAACATCAGTAGTGGCGGACGGAATGTCGGAATAGAGAATTAAGACGTACAATGGATATATACAACACACAACACAGTCAACAGACTTGCGCGTAACGAGCTACATTTAAGTCCTGTGGTATCAGAATGATCAAAGGAGGAATAAACCTATACATCGAGCTCCAGAAACGTAAGCTCGATCAGATAGCTGCAAGAAACGTAAGAATTTCTCTAGAAAAGCCTGTAGCTTTCTCGAAGTAAAGCTACGGTATCTCCGAAGAAAAACGTACGAGGGTAAATGTGATACCCGTGATAAAAAAAGAATCTATCGATCTACTCTACATGCAAACAGTTCTAATCACAGCCGAGCCCGGCGTCACTGAATATAGAATGCAAGGCGGTAAGCAACACGTTCACAATGAACGTCATATTTTACTCCTCAAAAGCAAATACGTGGAGACTTAAAAACATATCTTGCAATAGAAATGAGCCAAAACAATGCACTAACACACGGCAAATATTATAGAGGTGTCAAACTCGACGAAGCGACAGCGGAAATCATGCAGACCTGTGACCTCTGTCTTAAAAATTTGCCATAGCACGATCTGACGACGCGGCTCTAATTTCTGCTTGTAACACAACATGAAGTGCCCTTCATAAAGAAGAGTGAAGCGACAAAAAGGTCGAGAGACCGAAAAGAAAACGGGAAATGAAAATGCCACGAACCGTAGGAGTCGTGTAAGCCGTCACTCAACCGCATTATACGCCGCGAATTTTTCAGCTGGAAAACAAGGCCAGCTTTCTTCAAAGTTGTGGCGTAGTTGATTCCCATAGATTATTCCAATTCTCCGAGGTTCTGTAGGTTCTGCTGCAAATTATTTCTCTTTTTGAGGAGACCATGACACTGCCTACAAATGATGCAGCGTGCACATGGAACTCAAAATTTGCGAGCGCGACGTTTACATCAAAGATTGTCTTCTTGCTTCGGACCAAAATCGCTCGTAATCCTTTTCAATATCTTTAAAACACAATCTACACTTGAAAAGGGACAGTGACTTGCAAAAAAAGCTCCAAACAATTATTATTCACGAGGCCTTTGTCTGCGTGAGGACAAGAGTATTGACGCGGAAAATATAATTTATTTACATAACTTACATAAATTACTTTTACGTCACATAACACGATTTGTGTCAGCTTTTCGTAGACGTTCCCTCCCTCCCGTTTTTCCTCGGGGAGAGGGTACGGCTACACGTAGGCTATATATAATAAAGACACAAAAAGGAATGTTAATGACGTCATCTATGCGTCTGTCATCCCATATATCATAAGAAAGGACCAATACTAATAAAGAAGCCTAAGGCGTGTGTTACACTGTGATAAAACACGACGGGCATTCGAGAACACGAGAGAAATGTAGAAAACACGAGCCGCAGGCAAGTGTTTTCTACATTTCTCGAGTGTGATATAGATTTTACGCGTGCAAAACGATAAGACACGCTTTTCCTATCTTTTATACTCTGATAAAAAAAAAGGTTTTTCACCAATCTGAGCTCGCAGGGTCCTATCTATATTATAATTAACAAATAAAGAAGCATAAGCCGTGTATTACACACGACGGCCATTTGAGAACACGAGGGAAAATTAGAAAACCTGAGCCTCAAGCGAGTGTTTTCTACATTTCCCTCGTGTTCTCAAATGACCATCGTGTTTAATCACAGTGTGATACACGACTTAGCCTTCTTCATTTACTTTAAGATATAGAGGTTTTGTGGCAAAAAAAAAACAATAAAAAAAACCTCTTTTTTTATGTTTTATACTGAACTCTGTTAAAATATAGATAAGACCCTGCGCGCGCTCTGATTGGCCAAAAACCTATGTAAAAACTTAGGTACGAGAAATGTAGAAAACACTTGCCTGCAGCTCGTGTTTTCTACATTTCTCTCGTGCTCTAAAATGCCCGTTGCGTTTTATCACAGTGTAATGCACGGCTTAGGCTTCTTTATTTATTAATTATTATATGAACTGCCTCACCTTGCTGGTATCTGTAGTAAATAGACCTCTTCAGGTTGTTCATTTCGCACAATGAACAGTGATCCATCTCCTTGACGTCAATATCAACAACAATAACAAAAAGACAAAAAGTTAACAAGGCAACAGAAGCGTGTTAATAATTTTTATAAAAATAGTACAAAATAAAAATTAATAAAAAACAATAAAATAATAAAAAATAATAATACACAAAACGATGAAATAGTTGACGAACAATGTTTTGATGGATGAACCGGCCTGACTTAACTAGCTGAAATCTCGGGTAAAAGACTTGGCTAGGGAAGGTAAAACGGTCCTCATCCAGCAATATGTTAAATAAGAATGTTTGCAAGTTCTGAGGAGACTTAAAGGGACACAATCGGCTTTGGGACCGCGCTGACCTGGACACTAGTTTTCTTACTTTGAAAAGAGTTTACCCCAACCTGAAATCGAAGTTCATCTAGAATTCGGCTTCAATCTTCGCAATGTTTTACTTGATTTTTAATCATGATCATTTACTGAAAAACCTGCTTTTGAGTGTGCTTTTGCTCATCCTATAATGTTGTTTTTATCATACTGGGTTAACAACAGTATGAATCGTGTCTCTGTGATAGGCAAATTAGCTTTGAAATGGTATCTAATGCGCATGTGCGCCAGCTGACTGTGTAAATGTCGATTTTCTCAACCAATTAATGAGCACGAAACAACGCCCGTATAATCCATCGAACGATCGCACGCAGACCCGGCCCACAGTGCGCCGGACAGTACGCCGGAGAGATTTGAAAAAAGCAACAATCATGGGTCAATTTAATTTGTATTGGTATCTGAGGAAAACTTTGGAAGGGAAATCCTAAGATTGTGTTTTTGAAAACTTTGTCAAAATGTTTTCTTTCCACAATAAAATTCATAATCGTCGTTTTCAAATTCCCGTGGTTTGAAGAGCGTCTTCGAAAAGCTCCGTTTTCATGACGGATTAGGTCCTAACCGTAGAAATAAAGCTGCGTTAATTAGCTACTTTGATCCCCTGCCTGGCCAGCTAATCACAACGTCAACACTACAATCGTACACTGCAGTTTGCACTTTACTGTATTAAACAAACTCTTGAAAAACAGTGTTAACGCGTAAATTCGTACCTGTTTCTTCTTGAGAGTCTTTCCTACAAAGCAAAGAAAAAATAAATAAAAAAGCCTCCATATTCGTTTTTCATGTGATAATGAAGTCAATTCTGATATTATCTACTTATTTTTCACAGTTTGGCACCTAGAAAAAAGCATTTTGCTTTTCAAAAATTCAAAAAAAAATTGATTTGCATGAAGACTTACTTTCCTAAGTGAACAACCATCTTTCCTTCAAACAATCTGGTGAAACAAGGAGGTTCCTTGCCTTGAGCGACCAGCACCTAAAAACACCCAAAAGGTCAAAAAACTGGTTTTGCCGGATGTTGTAACGAGTTACCCTTTGAACTTTAACCCGAGAAATTTGAACAAAACAAACGATAAAGCACAGGGAAAGAGCGATGAAAAGAAGAAAAGAGTAAACGAGCACAAGACTATAAGAACATGAGAACATATGAACATACGGTCAGAAAAACAGAGGAAGTAAGGAACAGAGGGATAGGGGAACAAGGAAACAGGGGCACAGGGACACAGGGAAATAGAGTAACAGGAGAACAGGGGAACAGAGGAACAGGAGAACAGAGAAGCAGGAGAACAGGGGAACAGAAAACGAGCACAAGACTACAAGAGCATGAGAACATATGGACATACGGTCAGAAAAACAGAGGAAGTAAGGAACAGAGGGATAGGGGAACAGGGAAACAGGCGCACAGGGACACAGGGAAATAGAGTAACAGGAGAACAGGGGAACAGAGGAACAGGAGAACAGAGAAGTAGGAGAACAGGGGAACAGAAAACGAGCACAAGACTATAAGAACATGAGAACATATGGACATACGGTCAGAAAAACAGAGGAAGTGAGGAACAGAGGAAGTGAGGAACAGAGGAAGTGAGGAACAGAGGAAGTGAGGAACAGAGGAAGTGAGGAACAGGGGAACAGGGGGATAGGGGAACAGGGGGATAGGGGAACAGGGGGAGAGGGGAACAGGGGGAGAGGGGGATAGGGGAACAGGGGAACAGGGGAACAGGAAAGCAGGAGAACAGAGGAACAGAGGAACAGAGCAGAGCAAGTGAACAAGCGCACGAACGAACAAACGAACGGGCGACAAAGTCATACCTGTGGTCCCTTATCAGAGTCCAATTCAACAGTCATCAGCGCAGCAGTTCCTTTCTCATTAAGAGTGCTGTCCTTTCCTTGCCAAAAGAAGTAAGCGACTTTGTCACGGCCGACGTCTTCATAACGAGACTGTTTGCCTTTCAATGTTTTCACGCCTGTCAGTTTCACACAGTACTTCCACCGCACCACGTAACCTAGCAACAAAGGAGTGTATTAATAGATACTACAGTACCAACTCCTTTAAAAGGGGAAGGAGGGCATTTTCCTCCCGGGAACATGTCAATTGGGAAGGGGGTGGGTCTACTAACCTTCTGACGAGAAGAAATGACCATATTCCTCTTCCGGGAGCAACTGATAGGAATATTCCTTGACATGCCAGATTTTCATAGAGATCGACGAGACGACAAACCGTCTTCCTTCTTCATCGAAGCTGCCTGTGCCTCGTCCCACATCAAAACCTAAAGAAAACAAATCACCGTAACACCTTTTTGAAAAGAAGAGCCAAGGAATGGGTTGAGGTGGTATGCGAGACGAGAAAACGCGCGCATAACCAACAGACACCACTTTGCGCGCGTGTCGCGCAGCTCCAACTCGCACCTTCTGTGCTACTATCACTCAAGCGCCAACTATTCCGGCTAACTTTAAGCAACCTTTCTCTACCCCTGCACCAACAAGACAAAAAGCTTTACAAGATCGCAATAACTCAGAGGTTTAATCCTCAATAACCTAAATGACCATCGCAGTTGCGTACACAACTGAGGCGGTCGTGAATCAAAATATAGCCTGAAAAAATGTCAGTGCGCGTTACGTTTGAGAAATGTTTGGTCGATGATTTAAATACTGCCAATCAAATATCCTTATCTGTCGCATTAAATCTCACCAAATTAAAAACCTGATAACTGTTTTTATTGCTAATGTCACAAATCTTACAAGATGACATTACAATATAACAAATAAGAAAGAAAAACCCTGTAGCACAAAAGCGCGCGTTATCAGCTACTAATTTCTCTCAACTAGTTCTACAAAAATTATTTGGAGATCAGTTGGGAGAATTTACTTATATCAGACTACAAACCTTCAAGAATCAAGCTTGGTTCTGGAGGAGTCTCTATTAAGTTGGCCGGATCACAGGGTTTCATCTCAAATATGCTGTTTGGACGCTTCTAAAAGAATGAGTATGTTATCCTATTAGAGCTATTTTTGGGCGAAATACATGTACAGTGTATACGCATCTTTCACCGCAAAAGTATGTTCAGGTGTATTGTGCAGGAAAGCATCTTGGCAAAATTTGCAAGAGACAAGTTGCATTTTCTGTGCAGATACCATTTTTGGACATTCATCTTGGGTTTGCTCCGGAAGTATAACCTTGGGTTTGCTGTGATAGCGAGATTTTCGGCACGTCATTCATAAGTTGGGTCAAGTGCAAGTGTGATCTTGGGTTTGTTGTGCCAGGACCTTGGGTCTGACGCGCTAGGGTCACATTGGAAACTGTGAAATTAGGAACTTGGGTAGACTGTGTAACAGTGAATGGCTTTGCTGTGCAAGTATAACCTCGATCTCAAATCTCCATCTACCGGCTTCATTATTTTGGTTTTTTTTTCCTTTTCACACGACCCAACTTAAGGGAAAGAACACGTCCTCAGATAAGCTATCTGAAGCATGTTCGACTTCTTACATCACATCAATATCGGGCGATAAAATTTCCAATGTTTAATTTTCGGACACCTTCCATTTCATTTCTGCACTACAAACATGTCGGACGCTTGCAATTTCACTTTTTTCGTCTGAAATCCTCCGTAGGGAAAAAGATGGCGGTTGTACATTTTACCACAATACCGTAAGAACCTTACAACGTGTGTAAGTGTATGCTACGTTTGAAGATGTTAAGCCCTGGCCAAACAGAGTCGCAGGAAGACTTAAGTTGGAAACTTGGGTCTACTTACGACTCCATTTGTCCAGGCCTTGCGTGCAATTGCGTTGACTTGTGATGACTTGCGCTCACTTTGGTCGAGATCGAATTTGCACGCAAATCAAAGCAAGTTTTCCACCGGGTTTGGCCACCCAACCCTAGTCAACACAAGTTGAGTGACGTCCAATAGCCTATTATTAGCCAATAAAATAGACGATAGTCTGCCTTTTTCCGACTTGTGTGCACTTGCGAGGAAACTTGCGAGTCCATTTGGCCACCGAACGCAAATCTCTACGCAAGTATAACTTGCGTCCACTTGCGACTACTTGCCGGTTTGGCCACGGCTTTAGAAATTTTCTGTACGTTTTTACAAGAGCTGTGTAAGTTTTAGTGCGCTAAGAATTCTGGGAAAATGTACCAGTCGCCATCTTTTATTCCTACGCTGGATTAAAATCGTCCCAAATTTTTGGAAGTAATGTCAGTATGTCTAAATAATATGAGTGCCCTAACAAACATGGCTACCCATACCTTCTTGACACGCGTTCTTAAATCCCCGCTTACATCAGGAACTTGGCGCTTGTGTTAGTACAGAGGATTAGTAGATGAAAGAATTAAAAGCAAATTGAAAGAGTTAGATAAACATTGCAAGAGCTTTGTTACTTGGAAATTAACTTACTAATTATTTTAAAAGCATTACAACATAAAAAAATATAAGTAAAAAGAAAATTTATCAAGCTTATATCTGCCAGCTGTTAACATACAGAAAAGAATATTTTCAATATACATGTAACAAATTACTAGTTCTTAATGTTGCCAAGGCCATAGTTGTCAATTTGAAAAAGAAAGACTATAAAATTATTATTACATATGCATTAGATATTTATATTAACTTAACTGATACTATATATATCTAACAATTTGTGAAAAATCAGTGAAAATTGCTTTAAAATTATTTCACAAATATATATGCGCCATAACTGTAGATCGGTTATTGAAAAAGATGGACCTTATTTACATTCCTATGAAAAGTTGACCAAGACTACGATTAGTTCCTCTTTCACTTAGTCCGTCGAGCGTGATCCAAGAGAAAACTGCGAGGAAAAAATAGCCCCGCGAAATCCTGGGAATGAGAAGCTTTCGCTTTCCCTTTGGTGCGCTTCTTGTCCCCAGGTTCGCATGGTCATTTTTGTGCAGTTTTTCGTACCACGTACAATGGACTAAGCGATAGAGGGCCGGACTACTCGTTGTCTTAAGTTGACTTTTTTCAATTATCCACCTCTCACTTCACCCTGGGCTTCATCTTCCCTTTCATCAGCTCTACGTTCAGTTGGTGATTTTATTTAATGGGAAGGAGAAACTTTCTTGGAAGTTAAATTTCAAGGGTTAGTTCTTCAGACTTTGTCAGAGCTGTTGGAAAACACGATTTTTCTCTATACCCGGGAGTGTAAATGGACAAAAAGTAATCATTTGGAGAATTGTAATCTTCTTACTAATCGTTTACACTATCTGTCTTCTTACCTCGGAGAGATCAGTAAAACTCCCACTGATAGGTTGTTTAACAAAATCCTGGGTGTAATCCACGTTATGGTCCGGCCAATCAATGAACTTTTCTCTGAAGAGCACAGTCTCTGAGCGTGCAGTCATGCGGCCAAATAAAGCCCACGAAGGCCTACTGACTTCGGTTTCCCTGGGCAGACCGTCTGTTTTAGTTTTGGGGTCTATAGGGTTGATAGTACTCTTATACTTGAATGGTCCATTAAACAGATCTTGTGCTAGGGTTATACCCTTTGTTCGAGCCAGGCTGTGACAGTTTCTACCAAGCCAAAGGTATACCTCGGTTCCAAAGTCAACAACATAAGCCTTGAATGAAGAAAATCACAATATAAATTAGTTAGCTACATGATTATCTAAAACAGCATCTCTGCGCCCTGTCCCCCAGGGACGGCTTGTTTAAAGCCTGATTAGCAAGAATTCGGATTTCAGGGAGTTTTGCAACATTTCGCTGCGGTTTTCTGTTTATATTGCTTTTCCTTCAGTTCTGATCCTGAATTATCTCAAAGTGCACAAAACATATGCAGTGAAAAACATCTTTTTTTAATAAAAGTTAATACCTTCAGTTAGCTTTTAAACCTGAGTTAGCGAGGATCCGGAATGATAAATGCAACAAGCCTATGAATAGGCCATTTCCGAGTTCTCTTATGCCTCTGTTTCAAAGCGAGTCTAAGTGCGAAACCTTCCAAATGAAAATGAGTTCTGCATGCAGTTTCATTTTCATGCAAATCAAAGTCATTTTTATAAGAATGGTTTCGCACTTAGACTTGCTCTAAAACAGAGGCACAAGGAAACTCGGAAATGGCCTATTATTCATCAAATGTGCACTAAGTATACAGCCTGACAGATAACGATTTGCGAAAACAGCATCTACCCCCTTCTGTAGAGAATGACAAATAAAACAAACCTGTGAATTATCCATCAAATTCGCACTAAGAATACGGCCTGACATATCATCACGTGGTACAAGTTCAGGGGGGTCAGATGTGCAGTTGACTCTGTACAATAAGTTGGTCTTTATCAAGCCTTTTTCGTGCTCTTCGTCTGAAGGAAAATCGTTGGCATCTGAAACAAATAGCAGGTTGTTAGCTGCCACGGATTGAAAGTGTTTTGGAAGTAAGTTATTATTTTTGCGATTAATTCATATTTATGTAGCCACTGAGGATTTTGGTCACAGGCAGCTTGAGGTCTGTTCAAGATGGATCTGTGTAGGCTTGCTCTGGTGAACCAGATGAAATCAGATAAGTGGGGTTAACAATCTCTGGTCACCCAGGTTGCAAGTCAATTGAGACTTAGGCAAGATTCACACTTGGTGTCCAAGAACCTTGCCCAAGTAGGATTCTTGCTGGAAACTAATATGAACAAGAGTTTTTACCATATACTTAAACCAGAAGTCAGGATACAAGGTTTTGATCTTGTACCCGAATACTGGCTGATACAAGTTTGAGTGCTTGGAGTACCAACGTTTGAACGCAAAAAATGTTTGTGGCAGTGCCCAGGAAACAGCATTTAAGGAACAAGTGCAAAGGCAGCCAAAGATGAATCAATAAAATCAAGGGAGAGACTTACTAAGGGTAGCCCCTTATTTCCAGCTTGGGGGTTGCCCTATCCCAGGTGAATTGGTTAGTAAGCAGTTATGTGAGAAAGGCGGGAAGGAAGAAGAGGAGAGTGTAAAAACTGTTTACGACTACCGGTACATATCAGGCAGCTATGTAAGACCCAACAAGCAGTCCCTCATTTGCCTAAGCATCGAGCCAGCGCTCTTCATGTAAAGTTTTGCTTGTAGCCCATATATAGAGAGTCCTCACCCCCCACCCCCCCCAAATCACTCCCTCAACCACAGGATAAGAGAAAGGCAGATAAAAATGACTAACTAACAAAACAAACAGGAAACTAGAATGCAGTGCATTACCTGCCACATCAGCTTTGCCTCCCAAAGTCTTCCAGAAGAGTCTAGTTTGAGCATCATTTGTCTCAAGGTCTTGATCAATGATGTGAACTTTAGTGGCACCGCAGCCTAAGTCCTTTTGTTTAACAATTATGGTGGAGACTTCCATTCCCTACAGGTCCAAGAAGATTTTAATCGTTTATTGATCTGTAACCTAAAAGAGCGATGTTTTCCCCATTTCTTCCCTCCCATCCACCGGCAATGATGGCGTTAAGGAGAAATCAAGGAGAGGGGAGATATCATATCAATCAGTTCAATCCTCTTCTTGCCCTTGGCAGATAAGGGCATGGGGCATACTGTATACTTAAAATAAGTGAAGGTCCTATACACCTAATCTGCCACTAGGTATTTTTTCGCTAGGTAGTCCTTAGTTCATTCTTGTCATCTTGTTTTGTAAATAACCAACTGGTCTCCCCAACCTGCCAACTGGGAATCTTAACTTTGACTAAATTATATAACTTTCATTGGAAATGTCAGTTCAGTTACAAATTACAGAACTCTGAAACTGCAATCTTTAACACAAGCCAGTGGTTTGGGGGAGGGGTGGGGAGAGGTGCAGGACCCTCAGCCCCTCCTCCCTCCCTCCCTATATGTGGAATAACTTGACAACCTGTCATTGCAAACTTTTTGGTGAGGATGGTCTCTCAGAGAAGCTACAGATTATTTATTCCTGGGGGAATAACCCTCACTAATGCTAATATAGTTTGCTAAGGTGTGAACCTATGCTCTCATTACAACTGATAGGCGACCCCTCTCCTCCTGTTTCTGTTGCAGCACCCTCAGACCAATATTCCCCACTATGGCCCTTGTGCTAATGGTTATAATAAGTTAGTTCTTCACCTTAGCTTTTTTCATGATGCTGGCATCCTTCCCATTCCACAAATGGAGCTCTTTTGGAGTCACCAACACAAACACATCACCTGAATTCAGTGACTTGACAGAAGGTTCCACTAATCTTGTTTGGACATGCCTTGAACCTAAAAAACGTACAAGTAGAGAGACAACCTGCTTAATAATCAGTGAACCTAATATGTACATTTGTGCCAACTCTGTCAGTTCCAGATAGAGACCAATCTCCAGGAGGATGAATGTACATTGGCAGTTGGTATTTTGGGAGAACATTTTGAGAAATTTGAAACATTTTAGTGGTTGAATCAGAGGGGTTCTACCTCCTTTAAACACCATTTTCCCAGTTTTCAAACATCTATGGGCAGATAGCCTTTTAGTGAACCAGAGTAGACAATGAAAAGAACAATGGTCAACTTCTTCACTTTAATCTACAACTGCAGTTTAAATATGAATTATTTCATATACACTTCACGTCAATGATGCAACCGTAAATAACAAATTTTCCAAACCAGTCGTGAATCCTGGCTGCAATTTTACTATTTAATTTTTCGTATTAATTCCCCCCATCCTGTTGGAATTACTAACAACAACCAATCAAACCTCTCATTAGAATCAACCCAGTTTAAACTTACACAGACACCCCAAGAAACTATTTTGCCCACATGCAGACATCTCATACTTCCACTGTTTCACATTGCACGAGAAGAAAAGGAAATATACATGTAAGACAACTGCATGCAGGCTGTAATATACTACAGCATCCTAGTAGATGTAATATTGTTATGTCCAAGATCAATAACTTCTACCACTTTGGTGTTATGCAAGGGTTGTATTTAACTAACATTTTTAGCATGCAACAGTTCAGGAAGGCAAAACTTAAAAATGAACTTCCTATTAAGAAAAACTCTCTCCTTGATGGTCAAAATCATTCTCACAGCTGGTCAAGTTGCCCAGTGCCCAGCCCTTGATACCAACCCTTGTAAAGTCTCAGTTTTACCTGAATTACTTCATAGCATTGGCACAAAATGCGTGCAAAGATTTCAGCTGCAATGGAACCTTGTTAATCTTGTCACTCGGGGCTCAAAATCTGACCATAACAACAGGGTGGCCGTATTTAATGGTGTCCGTATTTAATGGTGTCCGTATTTGATGGTGTCCGTATTTAATGGTGTCCGTATTTAATGGTGTCCGTATTTAATGGTGTCTTTAAACAGGAAAAAGACTGACTGATCTTTTGTTTGGTCCAGAATTAGCCAAATTAACAGTGTGGCCATAAAATGGGGCTTGCTAATATTACTTCATATTTTATATTACTGAACTTGACTGATGCAAACCTTTGATTTGTAACAACATGACAGGTAGAAATCCCCCAAAGTCTTTAATCTCCGTGCTAACTCCAGAAGAGTCTTTAGCCGTTTTTCTCAAGGCAGTGCTTGCAGCAGCCAGATCTTCTGTGCTTGACAGGCCAGCCAAAGCTTCATCAGTAAAAGCTTTTTCTTTTTCTGAAAGGTGGAAAAGTATTCACCAAAATAATAATTTATAAAAATTTGAAAAATGTTCTTCGGGCAACACAACTTTTCTTTAAAATGTTCCAAACAGGAGGGTAGGAGGTAATACAACATAGGTACAACTTATAATTATGTAGTACGTCATACAGGGTCGGAAATTGCACTTTCCTGGTTGCCAATGCGACTAAAAATTTTGCACTGGTGACCAGAATTTCACAGCTGGTTGCCACATTTTCCCATTTGGCGACTGAAAAAAAAAGGTCAGTCGCCAGTTGGTGCCTGGCTAAAAAAGTTAATTTCCGAGCCTGCCATAGAAGTACCTGTAAAACTGAACAACAAATCCACCAAATTGTTACATAGGCAAGCAAGTCTGCAGGTGCATGTGAGTATTTCGAGATCAGAATTTCAGAGTTGAACAACTTATTGTTTTAATTAATTAATTAATTAATCAATTAATTAATTAATTAATAGACCATTTTAGAAAACAGTCCTAAGAAAGCACACACGCTGATTGATTAAAAATCGTATAACTCAATGGAGACAGAACTAGCGCGTGCTGTTGACATAGTGATAGCATGAGCAAAGAGAATTTACACTTTGATAATCAAAGTTAACAAGATGTTTTTCTTTTTCTCGTCACAGCGCTTTCTAAAAAAATAGGCAGTCTTTGACTACATGTGCCTAGTGATATGAAAACTAGTATCATCTGCAATGACTACATGATACAACAACAACAAGAAACTTTATTGTAAAATAAGTATCAACTGTAACAATTTATAATCATGTCTTTCTCATCGTAGAGAAATGTTTATTTGGTGGAATTTTGAATAATTTTCGGCTTATCAGATAAGCTTGTTTCTGCTTTCAATTTTGAGTCTTTCGTAGCCCGCCGAGATCATTTTTTCGTCTAAATCACTTAAGAATAGTTCGAAAAAGATGTACCCATTCAACTTTCAGCTTCTAGATGATAATTCTGGATTTTGTTGACCAAGACATCGGTTGTGTAATATCCAAAGTTTTTCGGTTGCTCGCAAGTGTTGACAGATCAGACAGATAGGTAACAAAAATTCTAATTAGTGCTGGTTTTTGCTCGATTTCGCTGAAATTTTAACACGATGAAGCTGGAATATTAAAGAATAGATTTTACTTTTGCCAATGTTTGGAGCTATTTAACGGAGAAGTTATATATCGCTGCAAAGTCAGCGTATCAGAATACATTCTTTGCATAGCGTGCGTTTGGCGTGTTTGTTTACTCAGATGCAAAAACTATTGTAGTCGAAAAAGGTCATTTCAACGACCTTTCAAACGAATATAAATTTAAATATTTGCCGAAATGAGTTTGTGGTTAAAAAAAGGGTTGGAGCAACTTCAGAATACCCGTCCACTTCATTTACATGTGTCGGTGTGCTTTGAAGAACGAGGAATATTACTAGGTGCTATTCTTATTCAATGAGATGCTAATAAGTGACCGTGTATTCTGAAGTTTAGCCAAGCCAAATTATTGACCAGCGCTGTGGTTGGAACTTTTTCCCGCGAAAATCCCCTGTTGCAGTTGAGTTAAACCTTAATAAACATAGGAAATTTACCAACGTCGTTGAACAAACGCGCGAGCACATGGAGCAATCGTAGCAAAAAGTTGCCATTTATATCATGTCTTCCTGGGATACGAAAATCGAACGAACATTGCTCGACAGTGGTCTCGAGTTGTTGGCAAAAGAATACGAGAAAAACCCGAGTTACGGACACACACGTGTGCACGATAACATGGTGCCTTGAGCTCTACGAGCACTAGGCACAAAAACCCGAGTTACGGACACAAACGTATACATGATAACATGGTGCTTTGAGCACTATGAACACTAGGCCTCTAGGTTACTAGGCACTAAAAGTGAAGGGGAGGACATTTCATGACATATCACACGAACGGCAAGTGTTACGGACGCACACGTATGCACGATAACATGGTGCCTAGAGCTCTACGAGCACTAGGCACAAAAATAGAAAACATGTACTCCATGTTTCTATCCTCCCAAACTTCCACTTGTATTTCTATTAAACAAAATTTATTAGATTATGAGCTCGAGATTTCTATCACGCATAGAAATCAAGAGCGCATAATCTAATTGTTTTAGTATAAATCTACTAGTCATTCAAAATTTTATCTAAATCCTCTTTAGAGACACCTTGAAAATGCCAAGAAGTGCCGTTATTTTGTTAACAAGGGCACACTGCTGCGCTACTCACTATCTATCACAGAATAGAACGTGAGAAACGTAGCTAATCAGAGGATGTCATTCGTGATAGAACGCTAGTAGATTTATTCTAAAACTCGATAGAAACATGGTACATGTTTTCTATTTCTTAATATTATTACAGTTGTCGTCTTAGTGACCAAGCCTCTGAATGGCAGAGAGGCTGGAATTGACTTTGTTTTAATAAAGACCTCACTTAACTTTTATTATACAAATCAGGTTGTTCTTATGCCAACTAGTTGACATTTACATGAGAAAAACAGAGAGGTCTGTATCAAAGCAAGGTCACCTCCAGCCATGCTTGCACTCCTGGCCAGGTAACTAAGCACACAACTGTAAAATGACCCACTGATCAAGCTTACTCTTCTTCTCAGCAAGTGAGGGTTTCTCATCTTCTCGGATCCTAAGAATCTGGAAAAGCAAATTTAACAATCAAAACATGTCATGTTTATTAACAGTAGTTCTAGAAACCTGCAACATCACACAAGAAGTATTCAAGTTGTACTACCTTCTTTAGGTTAAAGCAGTTTACAACTTACATTAACGCTAACTTGTTCAGGTTGAACAAGAGTCTCAACAAATGCTCTGTGACCTTGATTACATTTTACTCAATGTACAAAATTATGTACAAAATTTGGGGTACCATTCAGAAGCTAGCCTAGAACACACAGGAGTGGATATGGGATCTGCTGCCCTACACCCAGTAATTCTATGAGCAGTAAGTATTAAGGGAGTTCAGTCATCATCATCATCATACAGTCACTGTATTTTACATTAATTTGGCCAAATTGCCTACTTAAATTGTATATTGACTTACATCTGTTTCTGTCCTAAGGTCTTCTCTATTCTGTCTCTGGCGCAAAGGGTTGCTACTGGCTGCATGGCGTCTGACTGGCTTGATTTTCCGTCTCTGGTCTGAAAAGGCCTTCAAGCTGAAAACAGCAGTTTTTAAATCCAGTGAGAACAATGTATAATTCCTTGACACTCAAAATGTGTATACTTCAAATATTATGCTGATTAAGGTGTCTGAACACAGTTTTCAAGTGCCTATGCCTATGCCTAATTCACCATTACTTTCATAAATTTTATGCTCTGGCGCCCGTTTTTTTGCAAGAGTCAAGGTAAAAAGAAACAGAAGTATTTTTCTCACATTTTGGTTAGGGTGTGCTGTTGCCATGGCAACAGGGCTGGTTAAAAACAAGGCTAAAAAAATGGTTTTTGTTTATTTAAAAAATCCAGTTGTTAGATTGTTTGCGTTATTTACCCACTACAAATTGACATTAAATCCCTTCTGTCAACACTGTCCTAATAAAATTTTCACATACTGGTGATTTTCGTAATTCATTATAAATCATTTTCTGTCTTATCAAAAATACCCCATGTCAAAATTCAGATTTTTCGTGATAGATCGTACACATGGTTTCTGAACTATTCTTTTTTTTGCCAAATTTCTTGAAATTCTAATGACTGGATTGTTACAAATTGGCAAGTTTCTGCAAAAGCAACTGGTCTCAATTTTTTGAGCAATTGTGCATGCACTGCATTAACTGGGTTCTTTCAGTAACAAACAAAAGCTGAGAATTGCTGGGGTCTTTGCATCGTTACCTTTTCTAGCATATCTTTGAAATGAAAGACTAAAGCCATCAATGCACTGTGTTCAATTATAGAGAAAAATAACACAGAAAGTGAGGGTGTTGAGTAAATAAAATGATCGCCCTATTGATGGCATGTTTTTTTTTTCTCACTAATGGCAGTTGGGGTTCCATTAATGCTTTCAGTAGGAAGGCAACTGATTTTCACAGCTGGGGAAAACTTAATTTGAAATTGAACTTCTTTAAATTAACAAGCTCAAACCAGACTGACAAAACCATCCTGATGACATTGCTATCAATGCAGAGATTTAAGAAGTGCCTAATTATGTAATAATTCAGTTACATGTATTATTACAAAAGCTGTCCACATACTTGGAAGAGATGAAAGGATCCTCTGCATTTTCCTTCTCACCAAAGGTAAATGACTTTGGTCTCTCTTCATCTTCTTTTATAAGTTTTTTTGTTCTGATGTCTTCTGATGTGTACGACAGAGGTCGGTCAGTGGATAAGCGAGACTTGGTGTTCCCATCAACTTTCTCAACACCTTCATATGGTTCATCTGGTTCCTCATCGTCCCCTTCTAACTCTTCTTTTTCTTTTTCATTTTCGCTCTCTGAACTCAAGAAGTCTTGATCATCATCGTCACTCTCATCATCAATTTCATCTTCGACTTGCTTTTTGGCATTCATTTCAGCTTCGCTTTCAGTGTCACTTTCCTTGGCCGATGTTTCCACAGTTTCCATTGACTCTTGTTTCTTGATGACTTTATCATCTCCACTTAATGCACTGTCAGCTTCATCAGTGAAGGAATCTCTCTGAGGTGCACTCTCTAAACGAGCAGACTCATCTTTAACTACTTTGTCTTTACCAGGAATAGGTTGTACTGGCCCTTCATTTAATGGTAAAATATCAAGCTCCTTACTCAGACGCTTGTCAAGCTCATCATCTGTTCCGCAACCTTCAGGCTTTCCACAGGGGCCAAAGTGCTGGGTTTCACTGTCATCAGAAACAGTCCCACTCACAGTAGATTTTGTCTCTTCTGACTCTTTCCTTTCTTTCTTTGCCTTTCCTGTTGGCTGCTTGGGAGAATCACTACCCTCTGAACCAAACGTCTTGGCAATATCAGATGCCAGACTTTTGATTTCTTCAGCAGTCTGAGGACTCTCACTGACAAACTCATCAGTCATCTGTCGCCGACTGGCCATGAGGGCTTTCATATCATCACTAGTGCTTAACTTCTTCTTAAGCTTGGGTTTGCTTAACACTTTTGGCTCTGATTCCTTCTCTTTGGCTTGAAACCTGCTCTTGATGCTGTCCAGTTTTCCAAATTGTTCCCCTTCTTCAAATTCAGGCTGTTTGAAAGCTTGTTCCTTCTTTTGCTCTAAATATCTGCTTTTGATGTCCTTCACTTTTGGAATCATCTGAATTTCTTCGTCCAGAGGTGAAGATTTAGGAACTTGCTCTACTTCCTTCTCGTGCAATTTTTTTCTCAAATCAGCCAGTTTAGGGACATATTCAAGGTTATCATCAGCAATGGTTGGTTTCAAAGGGGCCTCTTGACTTGTCGCAGTCATTAAATTTTTCTTGATGTCAGAAACTCCTTGACTGAATGTGTAATCCTCACCAGAACTGACTGGCATGGAACGTGTTGCCTCAGGACTTGAGGGTGACTCATCTGAAGACATCTTTTGCTCAGGTTGAGCAGGTGTACTAGTTACTGGAGACTTTGGAGGTTCTCCATCACTCAAGGATGACATGGATGATCGCACAGATGCTGTCCCCATACCATCAGCCTCACTTCCACTCATGAAGCGCTTTCGAGACTGCATATATTTCCACTCCTGTTCTCTCTCATAGTCTTCTTGTGTTGTCAAATCAATTGGCTTAGGTAAATCAAATCGAAGAGGATCATCAACCGTATCTGTCGAAAATGTCCATTTCAACATGGTTGTACGTGCCCTTTCTAACTCAAGATTTTTCTTATACTCTTTTAAGGGTCCTTGGATAGGAACTTTGTTTAATACAGCAACAGAGTCCCGATCAGCATCAGTTAAAGAGGACCAGGAACGCTTACTAGCATCAACCGAGTCTTCATCATCAGTCCTCCGTCGCCTTCGTCTCATGGCCACTTCAAATTCGTCATCAAGGTCAGATTTTGAACGCATGAGACTGTAAGGATTTGGCTTCTTGAATTTTCTTGGGGTTGTAGAACGGTGTTCAAAGACTTGCTTCTCTTGTTCATCTTGAGGAAAGCGTGCTGATACTGTTGATCTCCACCTCCTCTGCCGCACCATCTGTAACCATTGTGGTTCCTTAGGTGCTTGTCCTTCATCAATGACAGGTCTAAAATGGGTGATCCACATATCATCTCTCTTCACAGGTACATAAGGTTTGTTTACACCGAGTGGCTTAGATGGTTCTTTTCGTGTCCACTGTTCCTTCAGCGACTTAACAGAATCAACATGACCTTCGTCAACACCCTTGTCTTCTCCTAGAGGTTCTGGTTCCTCAAATGTCTTCACCACACCTTTCTGATGTTCTCCATTTTGTTCATCATCATCATCTTCATTCTCAGAAGGTGGAGGTGGCCACTGCTTGGCGAGGTGGCGTGGAGTAGGTTGTTCCTCTGAGTGTGGTATCTCCCTTCCTTTTCCTGATGCTGAGGTCAAGTAATCTTCTTTTATTCTTCTTACAGGTGAGGTGGACATAACCTCAGGCTGTTGGTCCATAGGATCACGAGGAGACAATTCTACTTCATCGTCATCATTATCAATGTTGTATCCCTCGATAGCAGCAGCATACCGCTCTTTCCTTTTGTCAACCTCGGAACCTTGTGATCCTCGGCGAAGAGCAGATGCATAGGAGCCATAACCTGATTTCTTTTTCTCAATACCTTGCTGTGCATTGTGCTGTTCATTCTCTTTGTCAGTATCAATACCCTCACTGTCTGCAGACAAAATTTCGGGGTCACTTGGTCTCCGTTCACGGATTTCCCTTTTGCTAAAGTCTGTAATAACTGTAGCTGACTTGGGAACATCTTTAGATTGTTCAGCCAGTTCTTTCTGTCTTTTCTTCTCACGCCTCTCTTGCCTTTTTTCTTCTCGAGTTAAAGCCTTTGAAAACTCAGCTTCACTGTCAGTTGTTGATGATCGTGAGCGACCAGCACCTGACTCATCAACCCCATTCATTGGTTTATTTTCATCATCAGTATCCAGGCTTAGTCTTCTATGTTCCCGTCTCTTCCTTCTTGCTTCAATTCTAGAGAGTCTTTCATCTGTTCCCTCAGACATGACTAAAAGACAATGATATTTTCAGCGAAACCTCACTCCAATTTGGAAGCAAAATCCCAGTTGCTACACTGGATACTTGCTATTCAAGGGAAAAATCACTCATGCATGTAATGCCTTGTGTGACAAATATTTCTTGTTCTCCTCTGGGCTTTGTTGTAAATTCCAGCTAGGCTGTTTCAAAAATTCTTCCACAGCTTTTCACTGCTCATAATCCCTTGTTCCACAATAAATTCACTTTAGAGGCCTGTGTGCTGAAAGAAAGTAACATCAGTGAACAGATTTCAGGGAACAGATCAGAGTCACAGATACCATCTGAGACTATAACTGTCTTAAAGAATTGTCACAAAAAAATTACAATGTACTGTGGATGAATTTCATAAGCTTAACTACACTAAAGTTCGAAAAATTCTGACAGGGCCATATTGTTAGTGATATTGAACTAACATGTAAGCTCAGAAGATGCTTCCCTACTTTGCAATCTCTAGTATAATAAACATACCAAGCCATCTTCTCTTTGGAACTAACCGGGCTCATTCAATACTGTTGTTATGACCTTTAGCTTATAAAATGGTGTGATTACACAGCTGAAAGAATGGAAATAATTTGCTTAACAATTACCCAGTTTGTAGCTCGTTTCAAAGTATACCCAGTGTCTGACATCCCCGCAAGTTCAACAATAATCTTAATTTAATAAGTCATATCTAGAATTTCTTGGCTCTAAGGAGATATACACATTTAAAGACCTAAAGCCAGATACCTTGTTGACATGTAATTTAAGCAACAGAAAGATTGCATGACTGAACTTACATGTAAGTTATCTTTGATCAAAGGCTCTAAACAGTGTTATTATTCAAAGCAGTAAAATGAGCACCGCAAGTATAAGCCGTGATCATGAGAAAGATTAATTTTCCCACAGACATACATGTAATTTCCTAAGAAACAAAGACATGCAGAAGCTATATTGTGACAATCAGTGTCTGACAGGTAATCAATAAATGTGAAAACAACAATGTTACAAACAGTAGATTAAACAGTTTTTATTACTCTGCAATCTGGTTGGGTGGATCAAACTGAATTAGCTATTTCTCATGCCTGCATGAATGCATATATTAAATGACATTCTTGAACTGTTCAATAGCATTCTTTTTAATTCACGAGACACCAACAGATGCAGAACTTTACAAGTGCCATGGAAGATAAACATTTTCTATCAAATTCTACCCAGCAAACAATTAGACAAAGAATACATGCACGCATGCAAAAGGAATTGAGTGATCCATTATACATCCAAAGATTCTTTTACATGAAGCAATGGGATACAGAAGACAATAACAGATATCTCAGAGAACGGCATAAAAATTTGCATATCCTTCATGTGGAGTGCCAAGTGCCTCAGTTAGTATATGATTTGAGGATATATACAGTGAAAATGAATTACTTAATTAAAAAAAGTCTCATGTGTAAAATTTTTCAAAAGAAAACATTTTAGTTGTATATTTTCAAAACAGATTTGATCACAGACAAACAGATCTGCATGTATGATAAAAGATGCATGGTTATCACAAATTTCATGAAGACAACAAAAATGCAAATAACCTAAAAATAATAAATAAAAATAGTTATTACTTTTTAATATCTACTGTAACTTAATTTGAATGCCAGTCCACAGCCTTACACAGATGAAAAGAATTTTGAGTCGTAATTTACATGTAAATATTAGGACTAAAAAAAAGGTTGTGTCAAGTCAACTAAAATGAGCAAGTTTGCCAAACTTTTAAATAGTTATAACATTACAAGTTACCTACTTCTGATTATAAAACTAAAGAGGCATCAATGAAACATTTAACATCTTATTCTTTATAATTCATTAAATCTATTTTCCGCTTGTGCGTGATTGGTCTAAATATGTCGCATGACCCAATATTCCCCATATTCCCCAATTTTCAAAACTGCGCATGTTGCAAAAAATATTTCAAGGATAATTAACACAATGGAGTCCATTTGGTGCAAAATTATGCTTGGATATTTGTCCTTGGATATTATCTGTTCCTTGAAGCTCACAGTTTTCTTTGGGCTATGTACACTCTTAGAAAACTGTACGCTTCTTGGAACAGATAATTAAGTGGACAAATATCCTGGAATATTTCGTGCGCCCAATGCAATGAAGGCTATGGTTTATATAACCTTGAATTTTATAGAGTGTTGGGTAACTGCTAATTCTCACATTGCCTAGCTATCTGACCAAGGATAATGTAGATTACAACTTGGTAACTTAAGTTCTATATGCAGGCTATCAAACTTCTGAAAAACACTTGCGTGGGCTTGGATGACAATGAATGTGCTGTTAGCCAGTTAACGCACAGTTTTGCTTCCACGACAAGACGTAAATTACTGCTAAGTAAAACACTGGTTATTTTTTGTAATAACTGAAGATCCTGTATGTTATGTTTAATTACTATTTTTTTCTTTCATTCTTTTTGTCTTACAAACTGCATGTATAAGTTAACATCCCAAAACCGTTTTTTTATTCAGAAAACAGATTTAAAGTACATTAAATTCTTGAATGTGCTCTTTATAAAACCTAAACCAGGTACATAGTAATTAAGAGATTGATTAAATCAGATCTGGAGAAACTGAATTGACCAAAGTCAATGAATTTAAAATAAGAATTGTATATGATATAATCATTACAAGAAGAATTAAGTAAACAATCATTCCAAAGGTGGTTTCAAAAGCATGTGAACTCAAGTTTTATTGCTGTTTATAAGTCTCTAATTATCCTATTTAATCCAACAGTGTCAACAAAAGGAGGTGATATACTCAAAGTAGATCAAGAACAAGAGATTTGCATAACAATTTCACACACAGTTTGGTTGTTAATCTCAGAGAAAAATCACAGGTTGCAAAACTGTGGGGAAAACAATTTTTAGATAATTTTACTTGTTGATAAAACTCATATATCATGGTGCATTGGTTTATAAGTCAGATATCACATGTACACCTGTGAAAAATTAAAGCATTGAATACATGTAGAAGCAGCAAAGTACTTGTCAAAGAGTTATTACATGGCACTAAGTCCTTGACAACAACAAATATCTGAGTCCGAAAGCTAATTGCAAACAGGAGCTTACAACAATCTGGTTCTAAAAGCGTCAATTCCTGGAACTGCAATTTGGAGATTTTGCTAACTTTTAACACATCTCATTTGTGTTATTTGATAGAACCCAAAACATTTGAGTCACAGTTGAATTCACATCTACAAATGCTAAAATATTCGTGATTGTGAACAAATAAACAATGACATCTACATAAGCTGTAGGTAATATGGAAAAGGAAAATATGCATAACTTATTACAAAAAGTAATTTTCTAGAGTTTCACACCAAAACAGTTGAGTAATTCCAAATAATATCACGTATTTTGTCTGGTGCTCAGACGTTTCAAATCGAATATTTTATGCAGAGGTGTTTCAAAGATCAATATCCGATTTTAGCGATCGATGAAATGTGCGATGGATCGAAGACATGATCATAACGACGACTAAATGGGAAATGACTCTATTCTAATTAAATTTACAACCTATATAGTGAAACTGACGAATCATACACATGCAATGGCTTCCGAACTGGAGCACAACAACTTTGTCGATCTAAAAGCACTATTTTTAATAAAATTTAATATTCCTGATATCGGCCGTGAATTCTCACTGATTAAACAGCAGGCGCTGAACACACGTTTAGCATACCTTCTGGACACACGTACGATAGATCTTTGAACTAACAAAAACCAAGAATATTAATCTAAACGTACCGTATCTCCTTACCACTTCAGAAATTGGAGAAGTCGCCACTTAATGCTCTCTAGAGGAGTTGCTTAAAAACAAAAACTGCGCTGTCTTTATAAACTTGCTTGTAAATATAACAGCGTTTTTCTTGTAAACATGGATCGTGAAGACAGACGCTAGTTTATCGACAATAGAAGGAAATACGTGCTTCCTCTTCAAATTTCCGATTTAACAAACAAAGGTAGTTCATTTTGTTGAAATTTTGACCCCACCTACACGATGCCTCATTGGTAATTTTTGTGAAATGAGACGTTCTCGTGTTTTCATCGATTTCCGATCATGGTATGACATACCGTAGATCAAAATAGGCGGGAATATAATAGAAATTCCTTACCTGGAGGGCAAACGAAAACACAACGTGACAACTTAAAATTTTGCAAAAACATTCTCCAATTAATTTGTGGATGAGAAACAGTTCATTCCATATAAGCTTACATATTAGCTTATTCATGTAGAAATTGATGCCCACATGTCAATTTCAAACGATGTTGTTTATAGCCGTCATTGTCAAAATTTCTCTCACGCACCAATCTATTTGATGTCTTTAAAGAGCTAAACCGATCACATTCCATTGCAATACAAAATACGAAGACTGTAATCATTGGGCTTGCTACTGAACCAAATGATCCAAGTCAAAGACCAAAAGCAGACTTTACAATAGAAATGAATTAAAATCATCAAACGGACTCACCGATCGTGAGCGATGCCAAAAAGTTTTTTTTTTGTACCGATTTTTTTTCTTGGCAAGACCACTCAAAGGTCACAGTCTGTGAATATAGAATACAACTACCAGACAAGCTCTTTAAACTTTTACGAAGGCCAAAAATCATCCGCTTAATCGCCATACTGTACATGCTGAATTTTTTCGAATCATAATATCGACTTCAATTCTATAGAGGAGTAATTACCTGGCAGCTCAGAATCTGGTTTTCATCGACGCAAATTCCAATCCAATGATTGCTTGCTTTAAGGATCACCTTAACACTCTTCTTTCAAATATTAGCAGTGGATGAAACCCAAATCGGAAAGCGTACAAGAAACCAGACACAGATTGAAGATTGATCGCAGCGCAAACGAAGTCAATCAATTGGCGTAGTTGCAAATCCTGTCGTAGCGTTACCCACTTATCCGTGAGGCAGATCTGCTAAGAAGTGCACAGGTCGTAACTTGTGCACAATGTGAAGTGTTAATCGGCTTGAATGATCAGATTTAAGTAATGCCGTGGAAATAAAAGGCAAAGAGCAACTTCACCAGTGTTTACAAGAAATGCCCAAAGGCTTGCACGTCTACCTCCACGCGGACATCCGCTGAAAAAGGGAACGCCGTTGCAGAAGAGGCGAGAAAATGTCGGAATTTCCGGTATGTACTTCATGGGTGAATGCCATAGAGTCGCCTAGTTAACTACTTCATGTAAGCTACATCTTCTGTTCATTAGGGCTTCTGTCAACCAGCAAGCATGTCCCTTCAACCTCCACTCCCCCACCGTCATTGACCTCCGTTTACCCCCGTTTACCTCCGTTCACCACCGTTTACTTCCGTCCACCTCCGTTCACCTCCATTTACCTCCTTTCACCTACGTTTCCCTTCGTTCGTTTCCGTTCACCTTCGTTCACCTCCGTTCACCTCCGTTTACCTTCGTTCACCTCCGTTTGCCTTCGTTCAGCTATGTTCACCTCCATTCAACTTCGTTTACCTCCGTTCACCCCAGTTCACCTCCGTTCACCTCCGTTTACCTTCGTTCTCCTCCGTTCACCTCCATTCATCTTCGTTCACCTTCGTTCACCCCAGTTCACCTCCGTTCACCTCCGTTTACCTTCGTTCACCTACGTTCACCTCCATTCACCCTAGTTCACATCCGTTTACCTCTCTTTACCTCCGTTCACCTCCTTTCACCTCCGTTTACCCTCGTTCGTTCCGTTCACCTTCGTTCACCTCAGTTCACCACCTCCCTTCACTTCTGTTCACCTCCGTTTACCTTCGTTCACCTCCGTTTACCTTCGTTCACATCCGCTAACTTCCGTTCATCTCCGTTCACCTCCGTTCACCTCCGTTCTCCTCCGCGTTTAGCTCCGTTCTCCTCCATTCACCTCCGTTCACCTCCGTTTACCTTCGTTTACCTCCGTTCACCTTCGTTCACCTTCGTTCACCTTCTTTCACTTCCGTTCACCTTCGTTCACCTCCGTTCACCTTCGTTCACCTCATTTCCGTTCAACTCTTTTCACCTCCGTTTACCTTCGTTTACGTCCGTTCACCTCCATTCACCTCCTTTCACCTCCGTTCACCTTCGTTCGCCTCAGTTCACCTCCGTTCACCTTCGTTCACCTCAGTTCACCTCCGTTCACCTCAGTTCACTTTCGTTCACCTTCTTTCACCTCCGTTCACCTTCGTTTACCTCCGTTCACCTTCGTTCACCTCATTTCACCTCCGTTCACCTCAGTTCACCTCAGTTCACCTCCGTTCACCTTCGTTCACCTCCATTCACCTCCTTTCACCTCCGTTCACCTCCGTTCACCTCCGTTCAACTCAGTTTCACCTCCGTTCACCTTCGTTCACCTCAGTTCACCTCCGTTCACCTTCGTTCACTGCCCTTTACCTCCGTTCATCTCCATTCCTTTCCGTTTACCTCTGTTTACCACCGTTGACCTCCGTCCACAACGAACGAGAGCAGACAATTTGACAATATGTTATCGTAAAAAAAATTGGTCTGTTTTTAATGCGTTTGTGCTGTTATTGACAATGAATTTCGTCATAACATTGTCAAAGTAGTCTGCGGATCCACTCGGCTATCGCCGAAATTCATGGTCAATGACTGGACAGGCGCAGTAAAAACTTACGTCAATTTGTTAAATAGCAAAAACACTAACTTTAAATGTTTTAAAGACAGAAGTTACGTTGGTATAGGGTCAGTGACACACTCCAAGACCAACCCACCGTCTGGCAAGTACCTTACGCATGAATTGATTGATTGATAAACCTTTATTGATAAAATTAAACTAAACACTTGCAGACATACGTGCAAGTTTACAACGCAGTAGAAAGAGGAAGAGGAGTCGTCTACAAACATTGAACTAGATAAAGTTAAAAAGAGATCTATTTATAAAACAGCGCTTAAAGCGTTCTGTGCGACTACATCGTAACGTATAATCGTGACCACGTTGACGTTAGGATTGATATGGACGTTTGCTCAGTAGAAGATCTGTTAAACAATGTGTATCTGTGGGTGTGATTTTTTTTCCAACAGTTGTTTATCCCTAGTTAGAATTACATCGCTGATGAATATGCGTTCCTTGGTGTAACCATATTTCCATGCTCGCTTACAGAATTTATCGATCTTAGAGAAGTATTTACTACTGTAAGCACATGCCCATACTTCAATTGCATAGGTAAATACAGACATAATTAAGTTATAAAATAAGATCTTAAGCTCTTCTAAAGTGTACCCATAGTACTTACAAATTCTAAGGATATAGAGTCTTGAATTATCCTTATCTATCATGTTATGAAAATGACTATCCCAGTTGCATGGGTTTTCATGAAAGGTTACTCCCAATAATTCAAGTTCACTCTTTCTTTCAATCATGTGCACAGCCCCCGGTGGGGTTATTTGAGTCTTTCCTCTCATTAGTACTTCCCACGTATTAGATCAAATTTAATTTCATACGATTCATACTTGACCAAAGCTTAATTTTCAATTTCACCGACTGATGAGTCATCAGACAAATTTGGCCCAATCGGAATACTCAATGTGATACTGATCATCTGCAAACTTAATAAGCAGATTTGTTTCCGGATCCACAGCATTAATGTCATTAACCATTATGGAGAACAACACTGGACCTAGGACGGTCCCCTGTGGAACACCCCTGTCACCCGGGCAGTGACAGCTATGGACAGCTGTTTCGGCCTTGTTAGGCCTCATCAGCATGGCATAGCCGTAGGGCAGCAATAGGGCTAACAGCCCTATGTAGTGCAATTGCCCGGGTGATAATGCTGTGCGCATGCGTAAGGTACTGGCCAGACCGTGTGTTCGAGTGTGTCACTTGCTTTTATTATTGTTACATAGTCAAAAAAAAACAGTCGTAGACAGAATAAGTAAAGATTTCAAACGGGGGGTGACAACTCTAACAAACGCTGTTTCGGGACGAAGCCAAAATTGTTCCGGGAATCTGGAGATTTCTGCGGGAATCGGGACACTTGAAAATTTTTCCGGGAAACGCGCTATAATTCCGGGACATTGCAGAAAAAATTCGAGACATCCAAGGAATTTTAATTGACGTTTCCCAAAATTCAGGAGGATGATCCAAATTTCCGGGACGACTTAATTTAAGACCTAGTATTGCTCAAACAGAGTTTGTTAGAGTTGTCGCCCCTCGTATTTCAAAACCTTTTCTAACCCTGAAGTTATATTAGCTGAGGCATTCCCAGGATAGATGCTGAAATCATAGGTTCCAGACCTCACAAGATACTGTACTTAGCAAGGAGTGACTTGTTATTGTCGTTTTTAGGTGTGGAGGTGAAACTTGATTTATTCCATGCGGTTCAACGGATAACAAAAACCTTGCAAAAAGCTGATCCACTAACAAATGCCTTCATGCAGGAGTTTTCACAAATTTTCAGGCAAGACGACGACCAAGGTTCAACAAGGTTGAAAAATACTCCAAATAAAGAGCAACTTGAAAAGAATTTGAACTCTCTCATTGAGCGCTGGGTAAATGTCCCCAATAATCCTTTAGGACATTTACAGACAGCAAAGGAAATAGAAAACTTGCGTTTGCACATCCAGAAGGGCTGCTTGTCAGACTTACCTCCCGGATGCGGAACAGAAAAAAACGAGCAACTCCGTCGGCTACTAAATCGTTCTCTTATCACTGGAGCAACGACGATATCCATTGAACTCGCTATAGCGTTATTAACCATGCTTTTTTATTACCACAGTAGTAAATCATCTGCTTTGAAACACGAGTGCAATTCAAAGGTCGTGCCTGTGGTTCCAATAAATGGCATGGAAAATTTGCAGAAAGATGACAGTCGTCAGGCTCATTTGGAAGTTGTTAACGAAGTTGAAAAATGCTTGACTGGAGAGGCTCCGGGTGAATCGAGTTCTGAACAAGCATTGAATCCAGAGGTCATAGTAGCTGAAGCAGTTAGTGAACTATGTACGGATTATGTGGCGGGATCTATCATAAATGTTGCTTTAAATCTGCAAGAAATTATGGACAATGTCAATACTCAGAATTACAACAGAGCCTTTGATCCTAGCAGTGTCTTGCACTTATCAAAGTTTTCAGATCTCCTTTCTTTTGATGACGCTATGGAAATTAACAATGATCCAAACATAAATACGCATATTGAGGATCTTGAGAGGCATTTAGCAGGATTTCGGCTCGAGATCGATCATATTAGCAAAGATGGAGACTGTGCCTTCCGTAGTATTATAAGACAAACATCAAAACTTGACTTGAAGGAAAAGAAAGAACTCGAACATCATTTGAGGTCACTTAATTTGTTGTCTGGATGTGAAGATGAGGACACATTTACCCTTCGACAGCTGTTTGTTGAGGAACTTCTTAGAGGGGAGGAAGAATATTCGGGATTTCTCTCTGAGACGATCACACTAAATGATAGAGCAAACGAATTCAAAATACGTGGTGTGTTTGATCGTGAAATTGGTGACTTGACGATGAAAGTTTGCTCTAATGTGCTAAGAATCCCGATCATGATCATAACTTCAAGCCGCTCCACTCCGGTCGTTCCTTTCGTACCAGATCGGTCTTTATCTAACACACCAATATACATCGCGTTCCATTATTACGGGGCTGGACATTATGATGCAACCAGCAACAAAGGCGATCCAGGTATGTAAATGTTCAATAAGTTCTCTGACCTCTCCCTTCTGCGCCCTTCATACATCGCGTTCCATTATTTAACAAATAAAGAAGCCTAAGCCGTGTATTACACTGTGATAAAACACGATGGTCATTTGAGAACACTCGAGAAATGAAGAAAACACTCGCCTGCGGCTCGTGTTTTCTACATTTCCCTCGTGTTCTCAAATGACCATCGTGTTTTATCACAGTGTAATACACGGCTTAGGCTTCTTTATTTGTTAAATAATGCTGAAACTTACATTGTAAATAGATGGCTAATCAATAGAGGCTCATTTACGAACACCGCCACCGGAAACATAATGGTCGGATTAAATGTACCAAAGCATCTTTTAGAACAGTATCACGCGCTTGCGAAACGTGCAACAGATTTGATTGCCTCATTTTAAAACACTATCCACCAGATAAATTACTTTCAAGTGGTCAGCGTAGTTTGTTTTACCAACGCTTGTCAGTTAGATAGGATATCAAGTGCATAGCTTTATGACCCTTTGAACAACTGGTCCCTAAACTTCATGTGTTACATGTGAAACGCGAGATTATCACATGACAGCGACTTTGTAGCTTTTACTATTTTACAAGTTGTTCGAATTTGCATTGGCCACGCTTTTTGTCGAGCACGTTATTTCTTTACCTCGTAATGTTTTTCTCCTATGTCAACTTACACTTGTTCATGTTTCATCAGTCGCCATAGGGAAAAAAATTGGCCAAAGTCAGCCACAAGGATTAAAATCTGTTATAATTTGATATGTCAAATAAATGTTTCGCTACTTTCGCTTTATTTAGTATTAATTACTTGTATTTTATTTTGCGCAGGGTTGTTTTCTTCCTGTACAATCAGGTTGCATCGCCATGAGGGACGCCTGCTTTTAATTTGGTCGATCTGCCTTCTGTGATGCGGTTCCTGTATCGCGGCCTGCATGGCCGTTCCAATTTTCTTATTTATTTGTTGACTCGTGTTTGTTTCTGTTTGTTTTATATCTTTCTGCTTATTTATTTCTTCTGGCGTTATATGTTTACCACGGCATTTAGCTTTCATTCCGTGGTTCATCCCCCCGGGGGGGGGGGGGTACTCGATATATCCCGGGGTGGGGAGGTGCGGCCCGGCACCTCATACCCTGAAAGTTGCGATAACAAATTGTGTGGCTTTCTTGTTGTGTAAACAATGGAAATTTACAGGTAATGTGCCTGGTATCAATGCCAAAGTCAACGGAAGTCAATATTAATTTACAAGAGCTTGTAAAAATTTTCCTGTTTATCGTCCAAGAAAAGATATCCCATTTAAGACAAAAATTGGTAATCGATACCCTGATTAAGACAAAAATTACAAATTCGATACCCTGTTTAAGACAAAAATCCCAAAAAACATACCCTGGCTGGCTGCACGTCCCCATTAAGCCCTTATAAGGGAGTACCTCCCCCCCCCCCGGGGGTTCATCCCCCATAGCTAGCCACTGACTCTTTAATGGTTCACGATTCTTCATGGTTGCTCCTATCAACTTTAAGTCCTGGCCAAACGGACTCGCAAGTAGATGCAACTTCAAAGCTTTGGTCTACTTGCGACACCGTTTGGCCAGCTCTGTGTGCACTTGCATTGCCTTACGCTCCCTTCGGTAGACATCAAAATTTAATTCGCACGCAAGTCGACCGAAGTTTTTCACGGTTTGGCCTATGCTGCTGGCAGTCGATCTGTTTTCCTTTCGAAACTTCGGCAGGGATTATGGGGCCATGGAGAGAGACGATGTAGCCTAACGGAGAATGGGGCGAGACATGGGCGCAGCACGCTCGAGAAGAAAAACACACTGCAGACTCTTCTTTTTGAGGACATTCACGATTGTCAAAATAATCTATTCAACTCAGTAATTGAAATTAACTTTTTTTTGCGGAAGTAACATGAACGGTTGTTCAAACTCTTGCGCCATGTTTACGAATACCAAAGGTGAGTGGATGTGAACGGAGGTGAAAAAATTAACCTAAAAGAAGGTTGATGGAGATACACGGGTGTAAACGGAAGCAAACGGGGCTGAACGGAGATAAACGAAGGTAAAAGAAGGGAAAAGGAGGTAAACCAAAGTAAACGGAGGACAAAAGAGGAAAACGGAGGTGAAAGAAGATGATCGGAGGTAAACGCAGGTGAACGGAGGTAAACGATTTTGAACGAAGGTAAACGGAAGTGAACGGAGGTGAACAGAATTAAACGGAGGTAAACGGAGGAGAACGGAGGTGAACGGAGATGAACAGAAGTAAACGGAGGTTAACGGAAGTGAACGAAAGTAAACGAAGGCAAACGGAAGTAAACGGAGATAAAAGAGGTAAACGTAGATAAACGGAGATGATCGGAGGTAAACGAATTTGAACGGAGGTAAACGGAAGTGAACAGAGGTGAACGGAGTTAAGGGGAGGTAAACGGAGGTAAACTATGTTAGACGGAAGTAAACTGAGGTAAAAGGAGGTGAACGAAGGTGAACTGAAGTGAACGGTTGAACGAAAGTAAACGGAGTTGAACGAAGGTGAAAGGAAGAAAACGGAGGTCGAGTAAACGGGTTAACGGAGGTAAACGGAGGTGAACGGAGGTGAACGGAGGT
>JAHPZR010035081.1:0-7500 GCA_019787425.1 Platygyra sinensis
TAATGCTAACTTGACAGCATTCCAAGTTGACCCATTGTTGTGTCTTAATGAACTCAAAGCGCTCGGTGGTAAATAGCAAAACATTAAGTTTCCAGGAAATTAAGACGAAATCCGATAGAAGATGGAGCAATTTCAGGTTTTAGTGGACAAAAATCTGTACCAGAGTAATTTGAAATATTTTTCAGTCATTTTTACATTTTTTAAAGCTAAATACATAAATAATTGCCTGAAATAACACCGAAAAATAATTTCCCACGGGAACGAGAGAAAATAAATTTCAAAGTTCAGTGATTTTGTGGAAACACAGGCAAAATTCCATCATCAGTTTCATTTCACCAAAACTTTTAGCGTTTCATACGAAGTTCAACATTCGTTTTCGACGTTGGTGTTTGCTAGAAATGAATTGTTTTGATCATGAGAAGATAATTAAAAGAGCCCTACAGAAGTTTGCAATACAATGTAAATAATCTTGGTACAAGATTTTTGTCCACTTGTTACTCCAATGTCTGGCGGATTCCGTCTTAAATCTCTTGCGTTTTTAGTGATAACCATTCACGGTGTTGTTTACGGGAGCACACGCGATGACAAACTAGATATGACGGCAAACACGAAAGTAAACAAAGTTAAAGCGTTTCAAAACGTCTATAAACAGTTTTGATGTAGTGGAAAGTATGTTTCTATGATAGCCAGTGAATTGACGGGATTTTTAATTAATGACAGCCTTTTTTTTCGCCATTGAAATTGATTTGTCTCTTGTTCGTGTATAAACATTGTATCACTTGCGCCCAAACTATTGACATAGATTTTCGGCTTTTTCTCAAAGGGAAAATACTGCGAGTTCGAGGATGAAAATTGGCATGGTATATGTTTAATAATGATATTTTAAGGTTGTAAAGTAAAATAATCGAAAAGTGAGGTACCAGATGTACTTTTATGCTGTTAAACATGACCTACATTGTGCCGCCATTTTTAACACGCTTGAGAGGTGTTTTTAAAATGGTTCGGAAAAACCACTAGATAAACATAGCTGAGATTAGTTTAAAACGAAAAATAAATTAGAGTGGTTGTTCCACATTTGTGTGAAGTTTGAAGTCAATTGAATTTATTTTAAGACCTCAGCAGCGCTTCGTCCTCGCACCTTATGTCGGTCATTTTATTACACGAAAAACTGCACTTCGACCGCGCTTTCAAATTTTCGCGAATTTCTAAAAAATGAAAATTCGCTGGAATCTTAAATATGATTTTTAGAATTAGGTCACCTAAGGGTATCTTTGGACAAAATATGAGCGATTTGCCAAATGGTCGTTCGTTGACCGGCGTTTCTCGATCCTAAGAGTACAGCTATCTTAATTCCTCTTGGCTCAACTCTATAAACGCAATCAATATTTTATCGGACAGCATGACAAGTATGTTTTTTCTCTTTTGGTGATTTCGGATCTCAAAAGGCTACTTTTTCACTAGCGACTGAGTCGTAATCAGAAGCGTAGAGCGATACGATCTAGTGAAAATCAAACGACGGTGTCGGTAGCAGAACACTGATTCTGCTATGACTCCGTCGCTACGATCAAGTGAAAACTGCATTGGCGGAGTCGCAAGCAAAAGCGGAAGGATGTTCGATTCCAGGCTTTGCGATTGGTTAGGTTTTCTGCTTCTGCTTCCGACGCCGACAACCAGTTTTCACTGGATCATAAGCGACGGATCGAGTCGTAAACGGAATCGGAAGAAATGGAAATGTTCTGATTCTTCTGACTGAGTTCCTGGGACTGGAAATCAGAAAAACTTAAAAAAAAAAAAATCTGTGCAAAACGTGGGGTGTTAAATGAGATTCGGGGAAAGTAAGGCTAGGGATGGAATTATAACCACTCCTATCCGAGTCCTTCCAAAAGAACAGATTTTTATGTTCCCTCTTGATTCCTTTGGCTATCACAAACGTATCACCCAATGTTCTCCAGAAACTGGTCCAAAGATCTCCGCTAAGAAAGATAAAGTAGACATGTTGTGACCTTAAAGGAGAACGGAAGGCCACAGAGTATAATTTTTGAAATGAACTGAAATTGTAGAAAGAACATAAATTGCAAAGAATCGATAGAAAAAAGTTCGTATTTTAGGGCAAATCAAATAGAAAAGTACGAGAATTATCCAGAATCGAGCATCCGCAATTCTTTTAGCATTCTCTTCCGGTTACTTCCATGACCGCCATGTTGTGAAGTCAAAGCGCTCCGGCTTTCTCTCCCACTTTGCGTGCATGGCCGCGTGCTCTGTTTCGGTGTTCTCGCTCTTCACTAGTCGTGATTAGTCGTGGCTCTCCGCAGCTTTATTATATGTCAAGGTAAACCCGAGCGTTGTGATTGGTTCTTTCTTGGTCAGGATTTCGCCATACAGACCGTTTCCATGGAAAAGGTCATCCGCTGTGTATTGTTTGCTTTCGAAAGGAGGCAAATTCAAACAAGCATGGCCCGAGTGCCATACAATAAACTACCTACTAACCTAGCTAGCTCGAACCGCACTGGGGAATAGTGGCCCTCGGTCGTTTTGTAACGACCTTGATTCGCTCGATCCGTACTGCCACGACCTTGGGCCAATCTTCCCCAATACGGCCCTCGCGCTCGGTTAGTAAGAGGTTAATATTGTGTATAGTTTGGGACACCAGAACGCTTGATAGTACAGTTACAAATGTTGCTGAGTTTTCACCCTATCCTTCGAACCCGTGCGAGATTTCTCGGATTCCGATGGAGAGAATACAGCTGACGGCGGGGAGCAGGGATGGCGCAGTGGTGAGGGCGCTCGCCTCCCACCAATGTGTCCCGGGTTCGATTCCCGGACCCGGCGTCATATGTGGGTGAGTTTGTTGTTGGTTCTCTTCCTTGCTCCGAGAGGTTTTTCTCCGGGTACTCCGGTTTTCCCCTCTCCTTAAAAAAACCAACATTTCCAAAATCCAATTCGATCCTCGAATGCACGGACATTTCTGAACGAGTTCTTGTGAACTCCTTGGTGCAAGCACGAGCTTGCAAGGAGGTAAAATAGAGGTGTGCGCGTTGTCACGCAATAAGAATTAAAATAAAAAAAAACAAGCAGTGGATAAAGTCAAGAAATTGTGATATTATAGACGATAATTAAAGAAGACAGTTCCCCAAGTTTAAGATGTGTGCGTTGTCCCAAAGTTGCAATTGAGATATTCGTCGAAATGTTCCGAGCAAAATTATGGAGCTTAGTATGGAGCCGCCATGTTGGAGGACCTCCTTGGCCCTCAATATGGCGGCCCTTAAATAGTGTAAACATCTGGAACTTACTTTGGCTATCTAGTCAACTGATTTCTGAACCGAGCCAAAAACACGTACACGAGCACTTTTCCTACTACTGAAAACTCCTCGAATGACTGAAATACACGAGGTAAGTGTACACTTTTCGGCAATCGCGATCTTAGCTTTATGTCACGCACCGCCATAACTTCGAAATTCAAAATGCGCTGGTTAGCAAACGAGGGACGCTATTGAGTTGGAAAGCTGTAAACAGATATAAATCTAGTTCCTCGTATGCCTGATGAGGATAAGACCTTCAGTGGTTCTTTAGTTTTAGATTAAGAATTTTATGACGTCACATGCACACGCTATACCTCTTGGTGTAATTGCGAGCATTGTGAAAACTGGGAAAATCAGTCGGAGAGAGAGTTTGATTGTTGTCAAGAGATTGACGAACCCATGACAAAAATATCAGGTGAAATGTTGTGATTAAAATAATATAAATTAACATGAAACGATTCAGTGATTGTTTTGATTTAGTCCTTGCCATTTACCAGCCATTTGTTTTCAATTTGGCATTGCTGCTTTTTTTTTATTATATGGCTTAGATTTAGAAGAACATCCACTATTCGCTGTATAAGTCGTCATTATGATTTCAAAACTGTATGTTTGCGAAGAGAGTAGTTGGATACGGCCATTTTTGGTTTGACTCTAGCGCGTGATATACCAGCGCCACGTGAACTTGCTAATGTGTACATAACACATACAAGTATATAATATTGTAAATCGCCTTTTTCTGGCATGATGTGGGTTAGATCAATTAGCCGCAGGCACCCCGCATTTCACAAAGTTTGCAAAGGGATTTCATTATCATTATATTGTAAAATTAAGTTTTAGATACTTGATTATCCCCATTTAAATACACACCAACTCAATTCGGGGTAACTGGGTCTTTATTGCCCAAGACCGTACGCGATGCTCTCCCTATCAGGGAGGTAAATAGAAGGAAAAACAAATGCTGATTTGCACTGAATTTTAATAACGTTGATCGGTCGCTGATCGCAAAGGGAATGCCTACTAATCTGGCAAATGTTCGCTTATACTTGCAGGGCGTGGCGTGGAATTTTCGCTGCGTTATTTAATTGTTATAAACAAGTCTATCACTCACTAAATACACACCAACTCAATTGGGGGTAACTGGGTCTTTATTACCTAAAACCGTACGCGATGCTCCCCAAATACCCCCAAAGAAGTGGTGGAGAAATCAGTGAGTAATAGAGTTGCTCATCAAGTTGACGGTGATAATCTTATACAGCAGAGAAGTATCGAGATATCGTTCATATGCGTTAGAAAGCCAATCTCGATCCTTGAAGTTTGATGTAGTGCCCAAGGACTCCACAGTTCAGCGCAAAGGTGGCTCCTCTGCGACGAAAAGAGTGTCCAGAGTACTGGGAGCTGTCAAACCCGGATTTGAGTTTGGTAATAAATGTAGTATAAGTTAGTGGCTTAACTTGGTCCCCGGTTGTGTATACAAAGGCAGGGCCATTTCCCAGCTTAGCAGAGTCATGTGCTGCTAACAATTTAAAGGCGTGAACGATTGCTCTAAGGGGCATAGTCTGGAGTGATCTATCTTTGGAACAGGCACCAACAGGGTGCGATTACGATACTGGATTGTTTTTGACCAGCACACTACAGCATCAGTCCCCAGTTATACACGCGAATAAACAAAACAATACAGATTTGCACTAAATTCTAATAACGTTGATCGCTCGCTGATCGCGAAGAGAATGCCTACTAAAATGGCAACTGTTCGCATATACTTGCCGGGGGTAGCGTGGAATTTCCGCTGCGGTATTTAATTGTGATAAACAAGTCTATCACTCACAATAGTGCGACACAATTATGAAAGATATAAGTAGCGCGACTACAAGAATCATTTTAGTAACTTTAGACTTAGTGAAATAACTTCTTGTTCATTGAAATCAGTCGATTACATTTTACAAACGCGCTAATTGCCTAAGTTTCTTGTAGGTTCTTCGAAATGAAATTAATAGCGGAGCTCCGGCGGCCCGAAGGGTCGCCAAGAGGAGCCCCATACCCATATAGGGAAATAAAGGAAACCCATAAATTGATTTTCTCATGTTATCGCGGCCAGCGGTAGTTCTCGTGGGGGCGTACGCAGGACGACGACGACGGCGGCGGTGGTGGTGGAGTCGCGCAACATGGCGGCCATACTCCAAATAATAGGTTGACAGAGACATGCAGCCTTGGTTTACCGTGTAAATTTTTGATATAAGACATCATGTTATGATCAATTGACACCTGTCAAATTAAGTTATCCGCTGACCAGTATCATGTGACCATATCGCGGGCTCAAGTTTAAAAGACCGATTTAATGAACACCGCCGTACAATAGATAACCCTAACACCAAATCTAAACCTACTACTGCCGCAGAACATTTCCTGTCCTCTCCTAACCACACTGCTAACGACATGCAATTAATACCCATCGAAAAAATCTTCTCTAACCGAGACTCTATTCGCAAGGCCAGGGAGGCTTTTTTTATTCAAAAAGGCAGAACACTAGATCCTGACGGTCTTAACATCCGTGAAGAAACATTTTAACTGTTTTCTTTTATTATGTAAATTTATTATTTTATTTCACCATATGTTTATCTTTAATTCACACTGTCAACCATTTTTACGTATTTCCGGTAATATGCTACATAAAAACACGTGCCAATGTAAAACTCCCATTGTACCTGAAGAAGGCTGGTTTGGCCAGCCGAAATATAGTACACCTTCAAAAATAATTCTACGTTGTGTCGGTTTCTGCCTTCATATTCTTCAAGTTTATAGTTTATCGAGGTTACTTGTTTTATGAAATTTGGCCGCTGACCAAGTGCTGGTTTTCAACTGGATCGCAGGCTCATGTCAGGTTTACTTGTTGAAAACAGAGCCGGGTTGTTCGTAAGCCTGTTAACTGTAATCCAGGTTTAAACGTAAACCCCATTATAACTGTTTCTTCCGTGCAAATGTTTTTTTGTTTACAGCTTTTGTTTTGTGTATCGGTTTTGTGATTATTTAACTCAAAATAGAAGGCCAAACAAAACCCCACTGCAAAATTCAACCTTATCCTGGGTTAGCCTAATCGGGCTACAGGAGCTCCGCTTTAAGGGTGACCTAAATATATTTAGAAAACAGTCCTAAGAAAGCACGCGCGCTAATTGGTTAAAAATCGTGTTTGTATAACTCGATGGAGACACAGAACTAGCGCGCGCTGTTCACGTAGTGATGGCGCGAGCAAAGAGAATTTACATTTTGGTATCCAAAGTTAACAAATTGTTTTCCTTTTTCTCATCGTGATGTTATCTAAAAGAAATAGAAAACATGTGCTTCGTGTTTCTATCGAGTTTTATAACATAGCCTTAGCGAAGCGCGCGTTCTGATTGGCTAATAAGCTCGATCTATTTGCCCATGGGTTGCACGCTCACGTCAGTTAGTTTATTTGTAATTTCTCTCGGCGATCGATTTTGACACTCTTTGATAAATAATTCCTGTTTTTCTTCTCCTAAAAGACGGAAAATTTAATGATTCTTCCAGACATGAAGATTATTCCTTTGAGCAACGAAATTTTGAGCTCAAGTTTTTTGCAAGGCCTCCACCTAAGGAGATTTAAGCAAGGAACACTCGGCATTCGGCACTCGGCATTCGGCACTCGGCACTCGGCACTCGGCACTCGGCACTCGGCACTCGGCACTCGGCACTCGGCACTCGGCACTCGGCACTCGGCACTCGGCACTCGGCACTCGGCACTCGGCACTCGGCACTCGGCACTCGGCACTCGGCACTCGGCACTCGGCACTCGGCACTCGGCACTCGGCACTCGGCACTCGGCACTCGGCACTCGGCACTCGGCACTCGGAGACAGACCAAACTAACAACAAACTGGTCTACATCAACCTTTCGAGATTAGTAATGCATAGCAGGAATTTTAGATAGCATTTTGCGATTTAGCGATAATATAGCCTGCAAACAGGCTCTCCATATGGGTTATTCCAAGATTTGCTTTCGAACGACGCGCGGGCGGGCGAGAGAGGGAGAGCCTGCAATGGTCCTTGTACGATTTGAGTTCTGCCTCCTGACCTGTCAAGTTATCAAATTGAAATGAACCAATCACAATGAAAGCGGAAATGACCTTGTAGGACGGCTTTTTTGATACACGTGCGCTTGTTTTTACTATGAACTCGAATCCAGAAAC
>JAHPZR010035081.1:20000-31363 GCA_019787425.1 Platygyra sinensis
TTTTGTTTACCACTGCTTTTTCATACCAAGCATTTTTTGTTTTTCGTCAACGGCAAACTTGAATTTATCGGATCAAATGCGACCGATACAATTAAAATTTAATTGTTCAGCTATCGATACAATTTGGGATAAATTGTTCAGCTTCCAACCAATCAGAAGCGAGTATTTACGGTAGCAGTATTATTAATTCGAAAATAAGCAACAAAGAATTAGAACTATGTACTACAGGTTAATTGATCACTATATCACTTACTCTAACTCCACCTGGTCGTCCACATATGTGCCTAACCTATAGATGGAATATTTTAGGCCCAGTCCAGTCGAGTTAATTCGAATTATTTGAACCGACCCAAATTAACAAAAGTACGCCTCGTGATACAGACGTCGAACTTAATTCGCCGACTTTAATTCAGTTTGAACCAAACTGCTTGTAAAATACGTTATAATAATTTGTGCATTAGGTTCGGCACATGAAAGGTTCGGCGTCTAAATCAAAGCTGTTCCAAAGGCGAAATTCCCGGCTGAGCCAGGCTGGAAGAACGGCTGAAGCGTGCTAAATTCAAATAGCCGTGCCTAACTGATTCAGACGCTGAACTTTTCATGTACTTAATTCCCATGTCTCTAAAATCCTTCGATTCTCGTGCAAGGCCTCACCGGCTAAGAGCAGCGAGAAGGGCTACGGGGACGAGAATTCAGTAAACTGTAAGAGAAAAACTAGAGTAAATTTAATAACGCATCAGCTTTTCACTTCCGGCGTTGACATTGAAAGCTGGCTTAAGTGTTGAATAAATAAGGTCTCTTGAGTCTGTAGTGCCCCTTGCAAAAATATATCAATTGATGTTATGTCCAGCGGCTTTATGAAAGCCTGCCACACACTAGGCGAGTTTTTTTTTTTGTCTTACACCTGCAGATTTGTCTTCGGAGACAACAAGAGTTAAAATTTGTCGGGACATCAGCTTGCCGAACACTAGCCGATTTTTTGTTGCAACCGCGTTAAGGTTTGGGGCCGATTCGATTTCCGCCATGTTGGAAAGGAGACTTGTTCATGTGACTCTCATGACAATTCTAACGACTGGTTCAGGTACGCGCGAGTCCCGACAAATTGTCTTGGTCCACCACACACCAGCCGACTAGGCCCGAAAAGACGTTTTGCGAGCTAGCACTGTCAGATATCGCCCCGATCTTGTCCCAGACCTGTCTGAATTCACTGACGGCCGACAAAAAATTTCCTAGTGTGCGGCGGCTTTAAATGTGGTTTCCCATGGCTGAAGTATTGTCATTTTTAGCGAGGAACTTAAAGTGTTCTGTACGTACGCGTTTCTAAGTGACCTATCCAGGCTTGTACCAAGGAACATATATTCAGCGACCTGGGGCCCTTTCCCAGAAAGAGTTACAGAAAATGTTGCAGATGCCAAGTTAGAGCTTTTAGTGAGTAGAGAAATCAGACGCAGGACGGAGGGATTTGGCCAAGGGAGGAGCTATACCAAGGGACAAAGTTATATATTTTCAGAGCTTTTCATTAAGGCCGGCACACACAATGGGACTAGTTCCTGCGACTAGTCCCTGCAACAAGTCGTAGGGACTTGTCGCATCGTGTGAACTGGCAACTAGTCCCTGCGACTAGCCGTAGGGACCAGTCGCATCGTGCGAATTGGCCATTTTTGCTTCAAAATTTAGTCGCAGGGGACCAACTGCGACTAGTCCCACAAATTAAGACCAGTTCGAATTCGTGGGACTAGTTGCAGGAACCAAATCTCGATCCCTGCGACTAGATTTTGTGGCAAAAATGGTCAGTTCACACGATGAGACTAGTCCCTGCGACTTATTGCAGGGACTTGTCACAGGGACTAGTCCCATCGTGTGTGCCGACCTTTAGGCGCAAGGAGTGATCCCTCCGCTTGACTGCAGATATGTCTGTCACAAGTCAATGGACAATTTCAACAGCAATTTGCTTTTGAGATTTTTATTAATCCTGCTCTTCCTCTTTTACCAAAGTTTACCAAAAAATCTAATCAAAATGACTACAAATAAGTTTTCTTTCCCGCAGGTACAAGTCTTACATGGTTCTCAAAAGCCTAGTTAATTAGGAATGCAATGGATATATAGAAGATATTAGTGTACATGGCCGCCCAAACTCATTATATGGATATCGATGAAACATCTAAGCTTAAGATAACTCAGTTTTGTGTTCATTTCAAAGGTGGTCACCTCAACCGAGGTGGGGTCTGTAAACAAAAATGTGTAAATTAATATGACAACCATTTTCATAAAACAGAAAGAAAAAATACGCCCGCTTCTTAAGAAAGTGTTATATCATGTGTCAAAAAGTAATAGCGTTCGTAACCATGATGACATCTAGATATACGACATGGAAAAGAAAAACAAATTTTACGAGCGAGGAAATCCGGGTATTTCATCAATATCTGTATAATAAATCAGTTAACCATTTAGCTGATTTTTCTTTTACCGATTAATCTTTAGCGAAAATTTATAAATTGTCTACAAACAGCACTATAGCAGGCACAGATGGACCAGCAGATATCAAATCTGAAGGACTCTTTACAGGACTCTAGGATATATGGATACCAGTTTAAATCGGCTAGTCGCGAGACTATTACAAAATGTAATGTTTATATGAGCCCGGAGTGCCTGGTCGTATTAACATCAGCAGGGTTGTCATCGTGGAAAACAAAAATAAAAAAAAAGGAAAGGAATAAACAGGAATATTCCGGCAAAAACTGATCTCAATGAATGAGAATGGCTCATCATGAAACAACAATGGCTACATGTGCAAAAATGTCAGCGACTGTGGAAAATGTCAAGCTGTGTCGCGGAAAGAGCTATCCATCAAGAAATGCTAACCCGAAGCTGAGTCGCGGTGATATTTTTTCTGGCTCAAAACCATCCTGGTGTCTTGTAAAGAAACCCTGAATTGTAACCGATACATGTATATTGTTTCCTCTGCCACCCTGCTTTGCCTTTCACCAACTAGTTATATTGCATACATACCCATTTATAGCAGGGACAAGCAATGGATAGGACAAATGCCTAACAGCACTCAAAAGCAATGCAATATTGCAGAAATAATAAATATGAATTGAAATGGTTGCATCTCTTGCACTTTACCAAAATTTACTTTATGTGTTCCTCCGGCTTCTACTTTACTAGAAATTTATTGAAGGACTGTTATATTGTCTACATAAGCCTTTTCAGCAAAAAAACATGAGAAAAAGGTGGTAAAGGTCTCATTTTTAGATACGGAAAACCCAACTTTTTTATTTTACACTGACTCAAACTGAAATTGATATCAGTGTGAGGTTATCATTTCCCTGCCTCGTCATTTCCCTAAAAAGTAGGGTAAACAGTAGACAAGTTCCCCTATAAATCCGTCTTTCGCAGTAAAGTTTAAAACAATAATAACATGCAGGCACAATACAAGTGTCACAGATACATTTTAGTTTCTAGAAGGAGCAATTGAAAATGAAACGCATTTACCACCCTTTTAGCTTTCCTTCACCTCTCTACGAATCTCACGATAAACATATAAATTGCATACATAGTCCTTTAGCGCAAGAGATAAATATGAAATGTCATCAGACATATTAATAGCACTCTTAAGTGCTATTATGTTATAAGCAAAGGTAAATATGAATCAGAATGGATACAGAACCATCCTGTCTTTTTTTGCTTTGTTTTTTTTTTTGTTTGCTTTACGCTTATGGCAATCTACTTGACTTGCAATAGTCTACAAATTCCTTTATAGCAGGCACTAGAGACCTATCGTCTATACATTTCTTGGCGGGCACAAACACCGGCACGCGCCTTATAAATACTTTATGACTGAAACGTTATATATTATGTCCTTCCGATGTCGAGGTAAGCTTATCTACGATTTTTTTATCATGCTGCGCTTGTTTATCAGAGTTTACTGTAAGACTAATCAAAATCTCTTCCAACCTTCTTTAGCAAGCACAAGCAAAAGCTAGTTCTTGAAAACTAGATAATTATGAACTGAACTGTATATTGCAGTTGGTTATTTCAATTCCTTTCCGTCTACCAAAGACTAGCCTTACTGAAGTTCTATAAATTGTCTGCAAAATCCCACAGTCTGTTACAGGCGTAAGACATGACACGCAGGCAGGTACTGGTGATGAAACGTTCTTAAAGGATAAATATGAAGTTGAAGAGGTTCTTTTTTGTTTTTGCCTGCTTTTGCAGCTACATGAACCTTAGCTTAGCAGGCCCAATTAATAAATATCGGACCTACATTTCATCAGCCTTTAAAACAAAACGAAAAACACACGCAGCAGTTCGGTAATGTTTAAGAAAATGAAAATCAACTTGTAGTTCACCTGCTTATAATTTTATCACAAGTTTACGACAACTTGTTAAATTTACAACATTTTCCGTTGCAGCAGGTGGGAAAGACCTACAAGAGCATTTTTTAGTGATTGAGATTATTTTTCTTAAACCTTCGAAGCGAGTGGCGTTATTCATGATCACCTTTAAGATTCTTATTGATCTTCTTCTCTTCTCTTCTCTTTTGTCAGAATTTTCCGCAGACCTATTAGAATGTCCACATCAACGCTAGTCTCAGGAGAAGAAACAAATTTTCAGTATTTCCGAAATCAAGATCGCTACTTAATAACATGATATCACACGATATCCAAGATACCGATGGACTTTACAGCAAAAAAAGTTTCAAACCTCTTAAGGTGTCTACTTATCTCTCATAACAGGCATAAGGTAACTCTAACAGATTGCCAAAATGTATGAAAATAGCTGCCACACTCACAGGGTCCAGAGGAGACCTGTTTGACCGTAACCAGTACAGCTAAATAAATTTACAGCACAAAGCAATTGAGCATCACGGGACCGTTTTACGCGTCTGTTCCTACATGGTATGTCTTTGTCTAAAGAAAAACTATCGACAACACCAAATGACTGTAAAGGTATCTCCAGTAGTTACTAACAATTCAGAAAGAGGACATATGAGGATATGTTAAGTTATAAGCAATGTTATTTCTGTAGAAATAGGAAACCTAACAGCTTCATCGTATAATTTCTTCCATGCCTTTAAGATTTACGAAAAAAATCTACTGTGTATAGTTTTCTATATGCATTTTTTTTAAGTAAGGAAAAAGATATCTTTGGAAATTGTATTTAGACAGTTATTAAGGCATATTATGAGAAGTATGTTAAAAGATGCAAAAGCTTAGTATTGTCCTGCCAAGTTATCGAAAATTTACAGAAATCATTTAAACTTGTCTGCGTATCGCTTTATCGCAAGCAGAAGAGACATAACTAGAGAACCTTACCTAAATAGACAACACTGAAAAATACATTTACATGTTTTAAATCGAATGAATCTATTATATGTTGTATTTCGCTTACGCAGTCTTCAGTATCTCCATTTTATTGGCAAAGGGATAAAAAAAAGTGTTACAAGGGGTGGATGCCAACTCCTTAAAGGAAGTTTTACTCTTAAATGCCGTAGAAATGTGCAGTACGTGGCTGTTCATTCATCTTTCTTAGAAAGTTTGATTTGTTAGCAGTTTCCCCAGTCCATTCGCCATTACTGCAGCACCGGTATTTTGACATGCAGGTCAAGCCAAATTCATTCTTCTTTGACTGATTCTTCCTTTTTTTTTTTCCAGTTTCTCGAACATACAATACTTACTGCATTATTAAATTGTAAGAATATAGTGCAATCCAAGATGAGACTGAACAAATATGCCAGACTTATTAATGCCATGTGACTTCAGATGACGTCATAACCAACACAAAATCTAATATTGTACCGTAAGTGTAGGGTTATCTACTTAAACCAAAAAAGTTTTTGTTCTTGTTCCAACGAAAAATCAAGGAGGGTGACATCCACCCCCAGATTAAACTAGCTAGGGCAGATAAATCTTGGACTGTTCCAACATTATCGAAACTCTTTTTTTTGTTTAATCAAAGCTGTTTTATCTACTTAATTGATCTTATTAGCTACATTTGTTACTTTGGAGAAGTCCTGACAGTACCTCCATTTGAATAAATGATATCTGGATGCCATGGGCTGCGACCTGTCGTAAATAGCGAGATGAGCTTTAAAAATCTTTTCGCTGAAAGTAAACCGTATGCTAAAATAAAATTGTGCTATCAGACAGAAATTTAACCCACATGTTACACAAAGGCCTGGATGTTTGGAAAACAAAGTATTTTCCCGGCTTTCTTTTCAAACGTGAGAATCAGAAAATTTGAAAGGGAAAAGTACTAAGTACAAATATTACTAAAACAAGAAACAAAACTTTGTTGTGAACAGTTTCTTTAAATTAAAGATCAAGAGACGTTTTTTGGAGAATGATAAAATATAAATGTAGACTATCACACTGATCTTTTCTAAACTAGTTTTGAGAGTTTACTTTTATCCGCCGAGTTGCATTTATGCTGCGATTGACAGCTGAGCAAACAAGGGATCCATTTGCAGTATCTTAAGGAGGCGATATTTTATTAATGTTTAAATACTGCCAAGAGAGAAGTTTTCCTTGAAGTCTGAAATACTGCGTTTAAGTATTTCAAACTTTAAAGTGCTCAGCAAAGATGGTCAGTTTATTATCTTACCTTCTAGTCTTTTTCAATTGACTTAAACAGCAACCAAAAACTGGTATGCATCATACAGTAGGGAAGGCTAAAAGCGTTATTCTATAGGTACCTGTCTACTTGTTAGTATTATAAACTCACAGTGCTTCACAGCTGTGTTTCAGATACAGGGAAATCAGCGACTGCCAGGAGCGAAGAGATATCTGTCTGTGTTCCTTGGTGACCTTTTTTCTCGCTTATTTTGGCGACTTGGCGATCATCATCCTGCTGGTCCAAAGCGTGATCATCGCCTTGTTCTGCTTCCTCGAGAGTAACATCAAATGCCCCACTGTCTTTAACAGCCGCACGAAGTGTAGTTATTTCAAAGTTTCCAGTTTGCAGCTGGGTTTTCATGACGTTTGTCCCAACCATTCCGCGAATTTCTTCTTGCAAATCGAGGAGAGGGAGAAACAACGCCAGACAGCAAGTAAAGGAGCAATGAGGATTTTTACGCCACTCTTTAAAGTAGCCATAAAGGAGCAAGGCGTACTGAACTGAGAAAAAAACGAAAAGAACAACAACAACAAAAAACAATGATTTTGTTTGGCAAAGCACGAGCGATATGTGGAACACAGATGGTGGCAAAAAGTTCACAGTTTCTATTCTCCAATAAAATCATTATCACATTTATTTTATAGCATTGCACTTTCAAGAGGTTCTCAATGAGGTTAGCCATCTATGCAACAGCATATGAATTACCCGCCATCCGTGAAATAAGGAAAATAAAAATAGGCGTCAAGTGTCTAATTAGGGGTCAGTCATAATTACTTGTCAAATGTCTCACTTGGAGGCTAACACAGAATAAAAGAATTGCTACAAAGGCCAACGCGCATGGATCCTGGGGTCGACAAGGTCGGGCTGTCGTATGCATTAAGCAGTGTGTGGAAAGTGTAGAAATGTGTGGTAAGAACGTGTGAGAACTTTGCTTACCCTATTGATTTGTTTTTCATTTTATATTGTTAAGTTTTAGCTATAGCTCTGTGATAATGCTATAATCTTTTACTTTAATGTTTTTAAGAGTTTTGCTTTGTGTATTTCAGCCTTTTTGAGTGACTGCGTACCACGAGCTAGCCATGTTTTCTTTAGCTATCGTTTTCATGTCTTCAATTCGCCTGTACTTCTGTTAGTTTGCACGTTTTGTATTTTTTTTTTTTTTAGTCTTCTTACGCTGGTTGGGCGCCACCGTGAGAAAGTAATGGCTATCGAGATGCGAGCAGCTGGGTAAGAATGGTAATAAAATAGATAGGAAACAATACAAATTGCTTTCTGGCCTATATGATTAGCACTGGCAGCGCGAAAATATTGTTGCGTGGTCTGGTCGTAACGAAAGTGCACGTCGAAACAAGGGTGCACGTGGTATGTAAGATGATAATAATGTGTTGGCAGATTGTCATAGTGACTTGCCAACATCCTTTATCGACATTTAATGAAGAATGCACTATTTTGCCCATAACTTCCCATAGAAACAATATTTTTTGTTTCGAACTTTGTTTTGCGAAACAAAGATAGGAGCAAGGTCTATCTTGCTATCGTAATTTTTTTTTTCCCAAAATGGTCACATTTGGGGTGAGATGCTAGTATTTGTAAGATTTAAATGTATGATGGTGTCCAGTAACTAGAGATCGATCCTCACAGACTCATAGCACTCACAACGCTAAAAGCCACATTTTAGTCACATTTAACAGTTAAATAATTCATGGCCATATTTAAGTCATGTTTAATTACCAGAAACCCGACTTAAATTGACGACTTAATCATAGTCAGGTCTTTGTCGCCCTTAAACGTACATTTATTTTGTCAGAAGATTTAGCTAACCAAGCCACATTACTAAATCGATCTTTATCGACCAATCGTAATACCCTCGCTATCGGTTAATAATGAATCTACTAGTGAAATTAAAAGTCCTCCCTAAAGTTAAACTGAACGGACGGAAAAGCCGTACAGGGGAAACAAATAAAAAAGTCAAAACAAATAAAAATTAGCGTTATCTTCATATTTAGTGACTATATGGATCCCGGTGCACTCAAACCCAGGCTATCAGTTTCATTTGTAAGTTTTTTGTCTGACATACAACTTGTGAACTGGGCATTTGACCTAGCGAAAGTAAGGTTGGCAATTTAAAATAATCATCACACGTACACTACATAGCTTCAATTTAATAGTAACAATAGAGTCATACCTACTACTAGGCCAATCACCAACGAATTTGCAGTAATCACCATTATCTTGTAGACGAGTGCGTCAGTGTCAGCAGCAAACGACCCTGTCGTTATATTTTCGGCTGGAATCTTGCTCACCGCTCCAATAACCAAGTTAAAAACTGTCACGGCAAGGGAAGTCGTCATCAGTCTGTTCTCCATCGCGTCTTGTAATGGCTTGACCCAGGCGAAAAGGATCCCGTACATTCCAGTGCTGACCAATGCCAAACCGATGTAGGATCTACTCTCTTGTCCCACAAAACTAAGACCGCATGTCAGGATCACTTTACGAACCGTTTCAACCAGTTCCCAGTACCACGAACTGGTTTTGTAATTTGCAAAAAGGAAACCCAACCCAGAGATCAATTCTTGACTAGATTCTTGAGCCTTTGATCTCTCTGCATCTTCTTTGGTCAGTAATACTCTTCGATGTTTCCGGATGGCGATGAATGCGGCAGACGGAAGGACAAGCATGTAGGCAGTGGAAATGTATGCCACGATAAGGTAATGATTGTACTTTTGACCTTGGCATAGCACGCTGTAATCTGCTTTCAAGTACCTCGAACACAGCTCTTCCTTGTCATCCCGGCAAAGTTTCCGGCAGGCTGGTGGAAGGACACTGATTGCCTTGGAACACGTGCTCAGGTATGTTACGTACAGGAAGAAAAACAAATTCCTGTACACAAGCTCTTTAGATTGTGAGACTCTTTTTAACTTTTCTCCCTCCTCCAGATTGTGATTTCTAAGGATCTTTAGCTTGTAAATTCCGTAAGCAATGCCTGAAAGGCAAATGACACCAGCATTCACCGCCATTATTACAAAGAGGCTTCCAAAGGCATCCAAGCGAAGTTCGGGAAAAAGGCACTGCACAGGTGCTATTTGCAGGACGTTCAACTGAAGAAATTCCGAATACTTCGCGATGCTTTCAAGAGAACCGGGCCACTTTATGAACGAGAATGCATCCAGCACACCATGCGTAACCTGATAAAAGCCAACTACGATCTTGAGCTTTGAAAAAAACGTATTCATGAGACCGCTTTCTTCTCCCTTCTTGATCTTTCTTCGGCTCGTCCACACCAAAATGGCGACGACAATCAACATAATCACCAAGGTAATGGATAACTGAACAGCAATCCGTTTTCTTGATGGGCATCGTGTGCAGATTTTGAACTGTTTAAAGTGTCCTGAACTGCAAACACTGCAAAGTGGACCTTCGTACCCATTCCCACACGTGGAATTTAGACCTCCGTTACATGATTCTTTAGCTGGGCACTTATAAGGCGTTGGAATTGCAAACGGGTATTGAACATGGAAATCATCTATGGTTGGTGAAGATGCCAAGAGATTTTCAATGAAAACTTGGTAGCGATTTCTGTGAGTCTCAATTCTCCATTCCCACCAATGGCCCGATTTCAATGAAGCATAATCATCTTGACATTTCAGTCCCCCTTTACCACACTTGAAACATTCTTTGAACATGTGGGTTCGATATTGGCCTTCTAAGCATTTACAACCACGGCGCCCAGCAAAGAAGTCAGTTTCTGTACCTGTTAGAAATGTAGAAACAACATATTATTTCGTATTGACACCATACCTAATACTGTAAAATAATAATACGTATACTGAAGGATATAATAACTTTAATAATAACATTTTTGTAGGCCGGTAACCACGCGCGGTATGGACCAAGTTTAATTTGCAATAAAGAAATGAGGCTTTGTCTACATTATTCGTCAGTCGTTGATCAATTACCTTTGTCAAGAGGTTATTTTGACTGGTTGGGACAAGTTCTAGTGGCCGATGCCGTTTTGGAGAGGTGATGACCCTTGTAGAGATGTTAAAATAAGAGCGGTTGTACAAACTGTCCACGGTGTTATAGCGCAAACTAGTAATAGTTATCCCTAAAGCTGCCCCCGCTTTCTTTAATTTCTGCTGATTGAAAACAATATTATTGAACGTTATTGAATGAACTTAAATTTTATATTTTTTTTTTGTTAACTATATCACTCATACTGTTCAAGTAACTTAGGCATCTTACCATATAAATATGATCGCCAAAGAATCAACCAAGCAACACATTCTGTTTAACTAATTCTATCACATGAAATTCTTTGCTAATACTCTACCAAAGTCGATTCTGCATAGAAAATATCAATGAACCACTCTTGTTATAGTTTGATACTGAAACAAACCATTTGCCTTGATATACGAGCAAACGTATCTCGAAAGCAGAACAGAAGTCACGTCAAGATTTTTTTCCGAGATGTAACGAGAAGTATCGAGTTACAGTTCTGTACGGGTCCGCAAATGATCCCAGGACCGCAAATGATCCCGGACCACAAATGATCCCCAAATTGGACTGCAAATGATCCCCGACCGGAAATGATCGCCATATTGGACCGCAAATGATCCCGATAAAAAAATAAGGAATGGCATGGATTGTGGAATAGGGTGGATAGGGAATTGGCATACGTGAACACCGACATTTTAATTTAAGCCATCTTTATAATAATAATAATGGCTCACAACTTGCTTGTTTTA
>JAHPZR010035082.1:5000-10000 GCA_019787425.1 Platygyra sinensis
GAAAGAAAAAGTTGCGGATTCAAAAATATCCGGAAACATGGTGACTGGGCCTGAGCACGCCTTCAGTTCTTTTTGATTTCAGTCCACGCACTGGTCAAGGGTCCATTTCCGAGTAACCTTGAACCTGTTTTTCTCTTTTTTTTTCCTCTCTGTCCAAAAAAGGTTTAGCAATCAATATTCCAAGGAATATAAAGCCAAGGAGGTTTCTGAAGGAGAAGAAAGCAAAGACTTTTGGAACGTTCTTGGTGGAAAAGCAAACTTTTTGTCACTCTCTGGAGGTTTGTATTGTACAATTTTGTGTATTTTAGTCATTTTAAATAAATTTCACGTGCGTGAGTCATCCAAGGTTTCCACGGGTTAGGAACGTTCAAGGTAGAAAATCATCTTGAGTCGAGGAATTTAATTTCGAGCTAAGTCCGAGAAAAGTGATATCTACTATATCTGACCCTCTTTAGCCAGAGCATTATGCTTTTTATCAGGGAAAAGTCACAGAATTTTCAAAACTGATGTCTGTGGGAACCACGTTATCGCAACTCTTTTGTCAATGAAAATGAGTCTTCGTGCTTACGTGAATAAGAGGTTTTGCCGTTCTTGAGCCGGTTTTTGCAAGTTTTAACAACATTTGTTTATTTTATCGCAATCTGGAAAGCTGTACCAAAGTCAATGCCTGGCTCTCGCTCGCTCAATATTTCTGTGAAAGAGCTTATTGATCCGCAGTCTAGTTAATAACTGACTATTTTTAAAGCAGTTTTCAATTGACCATTTCCGAGTTCCCTTGTGCCTCTTTTCAAAGCGAGTCTAAGTACGAAACCATTCTTATGAAAATGACTTTGATTTGCATGAAAATGAAACCGCATGCAAAAACTCATTGTCATATGAAAGGTTTCGCAGTGAGACTCGTTTTGAAAACAGGGGCACAAGAGAACTCGGAAATCGCCTATTGAATGTGGTAGTTACTCTAGCCAATCAGAAAAGACACAGACAATCAACGAACCAATCAAAACTTGACGTAATTATATGTAGCTGACGCGGAGCACGGGAAACAACTTGGTCTCACTTCTGATTGGATGAAAAAGAAGCTTCTTTTTTGAAGCCAGTAGTGTAGCGAAGTAATACAAAACCAGTTACTTTTCTACACTCACACAAAACCGCTCTATCGTGTCTTTATACATGCATTGTTTTTTTTTCTTTCAGATTCAAAGAGACACGAATATACGATGCGCGTTTTCAACTTAAAGAGTACAAGTGGTTCGTTTGAAGCTACTGAAGTGCTGAACCCGGGTAGATCAGAACACACCACGCCTTATCCGATTCTACAATCACAACTCTATTCAGCTGATCAGCCAGGTAAGAATTAAATCCGATCTCATCGTGTTTGGGGTCTTGCAAAAGAAATTGCAAAATCTGTTTGAGTCTTAGGAAGATCAATTCCCACTAAATCAAACCAATGAGCGTTGATAGTTAACGTTGTTAAGGTTTTTAGATGTTTTGAACTTTACTAACTCTGAACTCACCTTCTGTGCGAGTTTTTGTCTGCGCGCGTGATTTCAGGTGATTTTAATTAGCCAATTGTGGCCCAGAACGTAAATTTTCGAACTTCGCTGTCGTAGTTTTCCAGATTTTCATCTTTGTTGTATTTTCTTGCCGTGTTTGAGATTTTATGCCAGCCTTGCCCGCTGTTTTTAGAGTACCGAGTCAACAACCACGGACAAACGTCTTGGTACAAATTTGCACTTTTGGCGCAATCTCGTTCCCAGAGCCTCGTTCCCCTTGACCAGCGGTCGGAAAACGAGAGCTCTGGGAGCAACCATTTTGAAATAACAAAGGAAATAACCGAATTCTGCCCATCCGGTTTCACGCAGTCTGCATCTATGGCGCATGCCTGAAATGGTTGCTCCCAGAGCTCTCGATTCCTGCCGCAGGTCAAAATGATCGTGGGCTCTGGGGAAGAGAATGACTTTTGGCGCTTTTGCGCACACACCACATGCGCATGCAACTTCACCTGATCTAACCTCGCCCCCACCCCCCATACAATGTGAAAACTAGTACTTACAATTTCACCTGATTTTCAACATTGCATTGGGTGGGGAGGCGGGCCGGTAACACATTTTTAGTGCAGAGTGCACTATTGGGATGGTTTGGGGGTTGACGCCGCTAAAGCACTATGGCAATATGGCACTAAGGCGGTAAGCAATAAGGTGTAAACTTTAATGTTTGTTTAATTAATTAATTTCAATTAATTAATTAGCCTTGTTTTGAGCGGGTGGGGTAGGTTCCTTTGATTGCTACGTAAAACGTACCATACTTACATTACTGCGTTAGTAACATCAGAAAACAATATATGGTTCCAATATTCTCTTGTTATCCTTGTGGTACTATTCCGTTCTTAAGAACAAAAGCAATTTGCTTGAGGCGCATGCGCAGATTGATTAGCATTATAACTATATGTTAGGTAAAGGATACATTTCATACACAATTACACTTGAACGTTAAGTGCTTTTCCTTGTGGTAGAACACAACATGTAAGACGCATGCGCTCTAGCACTGTCAGCGTGATACGATCCGTTCTCGAGTTCAGCATTCATGCGTGCGATACCACACTCCTCTTAACGGGCGATAGCAGTTATATTTCAGGTAATATCAGTTTTCCTTTTTAGTGCAAAGAACGCTTTTGTGACAGCGTATCGTTTGGAATCATCCTTAGCTCGGTTAAAAAAATGTCGTGTGGCTATTTTCAAACTATAAGCTTTAAAGAGGGGAACGAATGGATCTCCTCAGCCGTCTGTTTATTTTCTCCCTCCATGAAAGAGAGCAAGAAGTTAACAAATGTATTCACCCTAAACATTTCCGAGTTAGGGCCATTAGAAGTACCCGGTAGTAATGTCGTGACAAAAGAAACTTCTCAAACATTGCTGCAGACACTGTGGCACTTACGGAAACCAGAAATAAATTTAGTCAGTCTTTGAGGGGGCTCATTCACCGATGTAAGATATAAATAATATCGGTAAAGTTAAAGCGCTTCTCGGTTGTCTCAATCGATATCATTGTGTATTTTGAACTGGTTTATTGTTAACACGGTACCAACGGTGGGCAACCTAATTAGAACGTGCTATTCCGAGACACGACGTGACTATTTGATGTTTATGGATGATATGAAAATTTGCCTCTTGAATGAAACAAAATCATTCCTCTTCCATTTTTTTTATAAGTTAATAACATAAGTTCATTTTTCTCCAGCAGGAAAAAAGCCAGCATATTTTCTTTTGTATGTTTTGGGAAAACAAGGGTGTCATGTTACAAACTTTGCGAGGAAAACAAAAGTATCAAGTTACAAATGTTGACGTTGAAAAAATAAAATTATCACGTTTGCTAGTTCAACGTATCAATGAATTAAAAATAAACGAAATTCAACGTAAAACACCACAGTAAAATTTAAAACCTTCTTGACAAACAGTAATTGTAAGTTATTTTTGGGCCTTGAACTAACAAGTTACATACAGGCAGCTGATGACTCAAAATGTACTTGCAGTCCAGCATAACACTCTGCACTATCTGAGATTGTCTCACTAGTTAAAAGGATAGAAGCGCTTTTATCAAACTTTAGTTGTAAAACACAAAGTTTATTACTTTTGTCCACGATTGTAGTTTTTTTCACCGTTTTCGCCATTGTGATTCGCCGTTTATTGTTTGTTCCGGATTATGTGGTTAGTTCATTAAATTGTTCGTATATTTGGAATTTGAGCCTGCAACGCGCTGAATACAATTCCCAACTCGACCACAGCTAACTCCCGGGGGTGGGGAAGGGGGAGGGGGACTCCCGAGTGAAAAGGCTTCGGCGGGGATGCTGGTCGAAAATTTTGAATTCATCCTCTAAAGGAGACCAATCTGGGCGTGGCTACAGCATTATTCACCCCTGGAAGATATCACTTTAAAAACGGACATGACACCTTTTTTCAGGCTTAATAGTCCGTCGAGACCAACCTTAAGAGATGCCTTGATGGTTTTAAATAGTGGCGTTTCGACCTGAACACCTTAAACGAGCCATGTCGCGGTTTTTTGCATCTTGAAGAGTTTACCCTAAATTTCTCAAGTTCGCCATTTGCAATCCGTGTTAATCTTCCCCATCCTTAACCATCCTTGTTCTTTTATGGTTTATTATTATCTCTTCGGTGTTTTTCTTTCTTAATAAACTACTATTTCCAGGTTTCCTTCAATTTAAAAGTATTTTTGTACTTGGCTAAAGTAACTCGAGATACACCACCTATGAGCGTGACGACGAGTTGTCCTGACCTTTTCATATGGACATCCCCCCACGAAGGACTTCTCTCTGCTCGCGCTACTCTCATTTCTTTGCCTCTCCTAAGACTCTGACCTAGAAGCTTTTATTTTACCTTTGTGGTCGATGGAGATTTTTTTCACAACTATTTTTTTTTGTTTATCTTAAGCCCTGTTCATGGTGGATGCTGTTCATGTGATATACCTCTGGCATGGTTGGTGGCCGCAGAGTGATGAAGATTCGGATTCGAGAGCCTCTACAACCGGCTCTGCGGAGACGCGGTGGAGTAATGACAGACGGCTGGCAATGGAGACGATCAAGTCTTACGCTGAAGGTATAATCCTCGGCTACACCCTAGCCTATGTGAAGCCGTACCCATTCCTGCCCACGTAAGGAAAAACTACCCGTTTTTTCCCCGGGGGGGGGGGGTGGGATACGGTTACTCGTCGGCCACTGCACCCTAACCCAAGGTGTTGCTTTCTCGAGGGAAGGTAGGATAACTGTAAAGTTAAGAACGGGGGGGAGGGGGGGGGGTGGGTACTTGTAACGCTTAAATGATCTACTAATATCTAGGGTATCAAGGCAGGGAGATGAACTGGGATTCCGGGCAGACGCTAGCGAGGTTTGAATGAAGTGTTGCTTGAATTATGGGGAAAGGGCGAATATCCTTTAAACTGGAGATCTATCGAGATGTAGAGATCTAGGATTATTCGTGCATTTGTAT
>JAHPZR010035083.1:0-13838 GCA_019787425.1 Platygyra sinensis
TCTCCAGTTACTAGTACACCTGCTCAACCTGAACAAAAGATGTCTTCAGATGAGTCACCTTCAAGTCCTGAGGCAACACGTTCCATGCCAGTCAGTTCTGGTGAGGATTACACATTCAGTCAAGGAGTTTCTGACATCAAGAAAAATTTAATGACTGCGACAAGTCAAGAGGCCCCTTTGAAACCAACCATTGCTGATGATAACCTTGAATATGTTCCTAAACTGGCTGATTTGAGAAAAAAATTGCATGAGAAGGAAGTAGAGCAAGTTCCTAAATCTTCACCTCTGGACGAAGAAATTCAGATGATTCCAAAAGTGAAGGACATCAAAAGCAGATATTTAGAGCAAAAGAAGGAACAAGCTTTCAAACAGCCTGAATTTGAAGAAGGGGAACAGTTTGGAAAACTGGACAGCATCAAGAGCAGGTTTCAAGCCAAAGAGAAGGAATCAGAGCCAAAAGTGTTAAGCAAACCCAAGCTTAAGAAGAAGTTAAGCACTAGTGATGATATGAAAGCCCTCATGGCCAGTCGGCGACAGATGACTGATGAGTTTGTAAGTGAGAGTCCTCAGACTGCTGAAGAAATCAAAAGTCTGGCATCTGATATTGCCAAGACGTTTGGTTCAGAGGGTAGTGATTCTCCCAAGCAGCCAACAGGAAAGGCAAAGAAAGAAAGGAAAGAGTCAGAAGAGACAAAATCCACTGTGAGTGGGACTGTTTCTGATGACAGTGAAACCCAGCAGTTTGGCCCCTGTGGAAAGCCTGAAGGTTGTGGAACAGATGATGAGCTTGACAAGCGTCTGAGTAAGGAGCTTGATATTTTACCAACACTTGGCAGTGAATTAAATGAAGGGCCAGTACAACCTATTCCTTTTAAAGACAAAGTAGTTAAAGATGAGTCTGCTCGTTTAGAGAGTGCACCTCAGAGAGATTCCTTCACTGATGAAGCTGACAGTGCATTAAGTGGAGATGATAAAGTCATCAAGAAACGAGAGTCAATGGAAACTGTGGAAACATCGGCCAAGGAAAGTGACACTGAAAGCGAAGCTGAAATGAATGCCAAAAAGCAAGTCGAAGATGAAATTGATGATGAGAGTGACGATGATGATCAAGACTTCTTGAGTTCAGAAAGCGAAAATGAAAAAGAAAAAGAAGAGTTAGAAGGGGACGATGAGGAACCAGATGAACCATCTGAAGGTGTTGAGAAAGTTGATGGGAACACCAAGTCTCGCTTATCCACTGACCGACCTCTGTCGTACACATCAGAAGACATCAGAACAAAAAAACTTATAAAAGAAGATGAAGAGAGACCAAAGTCATTTACCTTTGGTGAGAAGGAAAATGCAGAGGATCCTTTCATCTCTTCCAAGTATGTGGACAGCTTTTGTAATAATACATGTAACTGAATTATTACATAATTAGGCACTTCTTAAATCTCTGCATTGATAGCAATGTCATCAGGATGGTTTTGTCAGTCTGGTTTGAGCTTGTTAATTTAAAGAAGTTCAATTTCAAATTAAGTTTTCCCCAGCTGTGAAAATCAGTTGCCTTCCTACTGAAAGCATTAATGGAACCCCAACTGCCATTAGTGAGAAAAAAAAACATGCCATCAATAGGGCGATCATTTTATTTACTCAACACCCTCACTATCTGTGTTATTTTTCTCTATAATTGAACACAGTGCATTGATGGCTTTAGTCTTTCATTTCAAAGATATGTTAGAAAAGGTAACGATGCAAAGAACCCAGCAATTCTCAGCTTTTGTTTGTTACTGAAAGAACCCAGTTAATGCAGTGCATGCACAATTGCTCAAAAAATTGAGACCAGTTGCTTTTGCAGAAACTTGCCAATTTGTAACAATCCAGTCATTAGAATTTCAAGAAATTTGGCAAAAAAAAAAAGAATAGTTCAGAAACCATGTGTATGATCTATCATGAAAAATCTGAATTTTGACATGGGGTATTTTTGATAAGACAGAAAATGATTTATAACGAATTACGAAAATCACCAGTATGTGAAAATTTTATTAGGACAGTGTTGACAGAAGGGATTTAATGTCAATTTGTAGTGGGTAAATAACGAAAACAATCTAACAACTGGATTTTTTAAATAAAGCTTTGTTTTTAACCAGCCCTGTTGCCAGCACACCCTAACCAGAATGTGAGAAAAATACTTCTGTTTCTTTTTACCTTGACTCTTGCAAAAAAACGGGCACCAGAGCATAAATAGTTTAATAAAAGTAATGGTGAATTAGGCATAGGCACTTGAAAACTGTGTTCAGCCACCTTAATCAGCATAATATTTGAAGTATACACATTTTGAGTGTCAAGGAATTATACATTGTTCTCACTGGATTTAAAAACTGCTGTTTTCAGCTTGAAGGCCTTTTCAGACCAGAGAAGGAAAATCAAGCCAGTCAGACGCCATGCAGCCAGTAGCAACCCTTTGCGCCAGAGACAGAATAGAGAAGACCTTAGGACAGAAACAGATGTAAGTCAATATACAATTTAAGTAGGCAATTTGGCCAAATTAATGTAAAATACAGTGACTGTATGATGATGATGATGACTGAACTCCCTTAATACTTACTGCTCATAGAATTACTGGGTGTAGGGCAGCAGATCCCATATCCACTCCTGTGTGTTCTAGGCTAGCTTCTGAATGGTACCCCAAATTTTGTACATAATTTTGTACTTTGAATAAAATGTAATCAAGGTCACAGAGCATTTGTTGAGACTCTTGTTCAACCTGAACAAGTTAGCGTTAATGTAAGTTGTAAACTGCTTTAACCTAAAGAAGGTAGTACAACTTGAATACTTCTTGTGTGATGTTGCAGGTTTGTAGAACTACTGTTAATAATAAGGAGGCAGCGTGGCCGAGTGGTGAGCGTGTCGGACTCGCAATCCGGCGGCCCCGGGTTCGAGTCCCGCTCTGGCCACTAGCTGGAATTGTTTCTCGGTAGCCCCGAGTTCAGATCCTCGGCCACGCTTGTAAATAGCCAACTGGTTTGCCTCCGGCCTGTTGGGATTCTTAACAATGTTATGTTTAGTTTGAAATATTTGTTTCAGTTGTTTGCTCGGCCCCACTAGCAATTGTGCTATAAACACTGCCGAGGGTAAATAAAAAGGTCTATTATTATTATTATGTTTTGATTGTTAAATTTGTTTTTCCAGATTCTTAGGATCCGAGAAGATGAGAAACCCTCGCTTGCTGGGAAGAAGAGTAAGCTTGATCAGTGGGTCATTTTACAGTTGTGTGCTTAGTTACCTGGCCAGGAGTGCAAGCATGGCTGGAGGTGACCTTGCTTTGATACAGACCTCTCTGCTTTTCTCATGTAAATGTCAACTAGTTGACATAAGAACAACCTGATTTGTATAATAAAAGTAGTGAGGTCTTTATTAAAACAAAGTCAATTCCAGCCTCTCTGCCATTCAGAGGCTTGGTCACGAGTGAAATACGTATGGAAGTTTGGGAGGATAGAAACACGGAGTACATGTTTTCTATTTTTTTAGAAAGCGCTGTGACGAGAAAAAGAAAAACATCTTGTTAACTTTGATTATCAAAATGTAAATTCTCTTTGCTCATGCCATCACTATGTCAACAGCACGCGCTAGTTCTGTCTCCATTGAGTTATACGATTTTTAATCAATCAGCATGTGTGCTTTCTTAGGACTGTTTTCTAAAATGGTCTATTAATTAATTAATTAATTAATAATTATTAATTAATTAAAACAATAAGTTGTTCAACTCTGAAATTCTGATCTCGAAATACTCACATGCACCTGCAGACTTGCTTGCCTATGTAACAATTTGGTGGATTTGTTGTTCAGTTTTACATGTACTTCTATGGCAGGCTCGGAAATTAACTTTTTTAGGCAGGCGCCAACTGGCGACTGACCTTTTTTTTTCAGTCGCCAAATGGGAAAATGTGGCGACCAGCTGTGAAATTCTGGTAACCAGTGCAAAATTTTTAGTCGCATTGGCAACCAGGAAAGTGCAATTTCCGACCCTGTATGAGTACATAATTATAAGTTGTACCCATGTTGTATTACCTCCTACCCTCCTGTTTGGAACATTTTAAAGAAAAGTTGTGTTACCCAAAGAACATTTTTCAAATTTTTATTAATTATTTGGTGAATACTTTTCCACCTTTCAGAAAAAGAAAAAGCTTTTACTGATGAAGCTTTGGCTGGCCTGTCAAGCACAGAAGATCTGGCTGCTGCAAGCACTGCCTTGAGAAAAACGGCTAAAGACTCTGCTGGAGTTAGCACGGAGATTAAAGACTTTGGGGGATTTCTACCTGTCATGTTGTTACAAATCAAAGGTTTGCATCAGTCAAGTTCAGTAATATAAAATATGAAGTAATATTAGCAAGCCCCATTTTACGGCCACACTGTTAATTTGGCTAATTCTGGACCAAACGAAAGATCAGTCAGTCTTTTTCCTGTTTAAAGACACCATTAAATACGGCCACCCTGTTGTTATGGCCAGATTTTCAGACCCGTAGTGACCAGATTAAAAGGTTCCATTGCAGCTGAAATCTTTGCACGCATTTCGTGCCAATGCTATGAAGTAATTCAGGTAAAACTCTGAGACTTTACAAGGGTTGGTATCAAGGGCTGGGCACTGGGCAACTTGACCAGCTGTGAGAATGATTTTGACCATCAAGGAGAGAGTTTTTCTTAATAGGAAGTTCATTTTTAAGTTTTGCCCTCCTGAACTGTTGCATGCTAGGTAATGTTAGTTAAATACAACCCTTGCATAACACCAAAGGGGTAGAAGTTATCTTGGACATAACAATGTTACAGACTAGGATGCTGTAGTATATTACAGCCTGCATGCAGTTGTCTTACATGTATATTTCCTTTTCTTCTCGTGCAATGTGAAACAGTGGAAGTACGAGATGTCTGCATGTGGGCAAAATAGTTTCTTGGGGTGTCTGTGTAAGTTTAAACTGGGTTGATTCTAATGAGAGGTTTGATTGGTTGTTGTTAGTAAATCCAACAGGATGGGGCAATTAATACGAAAAATTAAATAGTAAAATTGCAGCCAGGATTCACGACTGGTTTGGAAAATTTATTATTTACGGTACACACATATATAATGAGGCGTTCTGGGACAATTTTTCTGGGACGCGCCGGCGCAGATTTGCGAGCCGGCGGGTCCCAAAAAATTGTCCCAGAACCCTCATTATATATGTGTGTACCGTAAATAATAAATTTTCCAAACCAGTCGTGAATCCTGGCTGCAATTTTACTATTTAATTTTTCGTATTAATTGCCCCATCCTGTTGGATTTACTAACAACAACCAATCAAACCTCTCATTAGAATCAACCCAGTTTAAACTTACACAGACACCCCAAGAAACTATTTTGCCCACATGCAGACATCTCGTACTTCCACTGTTTCACATTGCACGAGAAGAAAAGGAAATATACATGTAAGACAACTGCATGCAGGCTGTAATATACTACAGCATCCTAGTCTGTAACATTGTTATGTCCAAGATAACTTCTACCCCTTTGGTGTTATGCAAGGGTTGTATTTAACTAACATTACCTAGCATGCAACAGTTCAGGAGGGCAAAACTTAAAAATGAACTTCCTATTAAGAAAAACTCTCTCCTTGATGGTCAAAATCATTCTCACAGCTGGTCAAGTTGCCCAGTGCCCAGCCCTTGATACCAACCCTTGTAAAGTCTCAGAGTTTTACCTGAATTACTTCATAGCATTGGCACGAAATGCGTGCAAAGATTTCAGCTGCAATGGAACCTTTTTAATCTGGTCACTACGGGTCTGAAAATCTGGCCATAACAACAGGGTGGCCGTATTTAATGGTGTCTTTAAACAGGAAAAAGACTGACTGATCTTTCGTTTGGTCCAGAATTAGCCAAATTAACAGTGTGGCCGTAAAATGGGGCTTGCTAATATTACTTCATATTTTATATTACTGAACTTGACTGATGCAAACCTTTGATTTGTAACAACATGACAGGTAGAAATCCCCCAAAGTCTTTAATCTCCGTGCTAACTCCAGCAGAGTCTTTAGCCGTTTTTCTCAAGGCAGTGCTTGCAGCAGCCAGATCTTCTGTGCTTGACAGGCCAGCCAAAGCTTCATCAGTAAAAGCTTTTTCTTTTTCTGAAAGGTGGAAAAGTATTCACCAAATAATTAATAAAAATTTGAAAAATGTTCTTTGGGTAACACAACTTTTCTTTAAAATGTTCCAAACAGGAGGGTAGGAGGTAATACAACATGGGTACAACTTATAATTATGTACTCATACAGGGTCGGAAATTGCACTTTCCTGGTTGCCAATGCGACTAAAAATTTTGCACTGGTTACCAGAATTTCACAGCTGGTCGCCACATTTTCCCATTTGGCGACTGAAAAAAAAAGGTCAGTCGCCAGTTGGCGCCTGCCTAAAAAAGTTAATTTCCGAGCCTGCCATAGAAGTACATGTAAAACTGAACAACAAATCCACCAAATTGTTACATAGGCAAGCAAGTCTGCAGGTGCATGTGAGTATTTCGAGATCAGAATTTCAGAGTTGAACAACTTATTGTTTTAATTAATTAATAATTATTAATTAATTAATTAATTAATAGACCATTTTAGAAAACAGTCCTAAGAAAGCACACATGCTGATTGATTAAAAATCGTATAACTCAATGGAGACAGAACTAGCGCGTGCTGTTGACATAGTGATGGCATGAGCAAAGAGAATTTACATTTTGATAATCAAAGTTAACAAGATGTTTTTCTTTTTCTCGTCACAGCGCTTTCTAAAAAAATAGAAAACATGTACTCCGTGTTTCTATCCTCCCAAACTTCCATACGTATTTCACTCGTGACCAAGCCTCTGAATGGCAGAGAGGCTGGAATTGACTTTGTTTTAATAAAGACCTCACTACTTTTATTATACAAATCAGGTTGTTCTTATGTCAACTAGTTGACATTTACATGAGAAAAGCAGAGAGGTCTGTATCAAAGCAAGGTCACCTCCAGCCATGCTTGCACTCCTGGCCAGGTAACTAAGCACACAACTGTAAAATGACCCACTGATCAAGCTTACTCTTCTTCCCAGCAAGCGAGGGTTTCTCATCTTCTCGGATCCTAAGAATCTGGAAAAACAAATTTAACAATCAAAACATAATAATAATAATAGACCTTTTTATTTACCCTCGGCAGTGTTTATAGCACAATTGCTAGTGGGGCCGAGCAAACAACTGAAACAAATATTTCAAACTAAACATAACATTGTTAAGAATCCCAACAGGCCGGAGGCAAACCAGTTGGCTATTTACAAGCGTGGCCGAGGATCTGAACTCGGGGCTACCGAGAAACAATTCCAGCTAGTGGCCAGAGCGGGACTCGAACCCGGGGCCGCCGGATTGCGAGTCCGACACGCTCACCACTCGGCCACGCTGCCTCCTTATTATTAACAGTAGTTCTACAAACCTGCAACATCACACAAGAAGTATTCAAGTTGTACTACCTTCTTTAGGTTAAAGCAGTTTACAACTTACATTAACGCTAACTTGTTCAGGTTGAACAAGAGTCTCAACAAATGCTCTGTGACCTTGATTACATTTTATTCAAAGTACAAAATTATGTACAAAATTTGGGGTACCATTCAGAAGCTAGCCTAGAACACACAGGAGTGGATATGGGATCTGCTGCCCTACACCCAGTAATTCTATGAGCAGTAAGTATTAAGGGAGTTCAGTCATCATCATCATCATACAGTCACTGTATTTTACATTAATTTGGCCAAATTGCCTACTTAAATTGTATATTGACTTACATCTGTTTCTGTCCTAAGGTCTTCTCTATTCTGTCTCTGGCGCAAAGGGTTGCTACTGGCTGCATGGCGTCTGACTGGCTTGATTTTCCTTCTCTGGTCTGAAAAGGCCTTCAAGCTGAAAACAGCAGTTTTTAAATCCAGTGAGAACAATGTATAATTCCTTGACACTCAAAATGTGTATACTTCAAATATTATGCTGATTAAGGTGGCTGAACACAGTTTTCAAGTGCCTATGCCTAATTCACCATTACTTTTATTAAACTATTTATGCTCTGGTGCCCGTTTTTTTGCAAGAGTCAAGGTAAAAAGAAACAGAAGTATTTTTCTCACATTCTGGTTAGGGTGTGCTGGCAACAGGGCTGGTTAAAAACAAAGCTTTATTTAAAAAATCCAGTTGTTAGATTGTTTTCGTTATTTACCCACTACAAATTGACATTAAATCCCTTCTGTCAACACTGTCCTAATAAAATTTTCACATACTGGTGATTTTCGTAATTCGTTATAAATCATTTTCTGTCTTATCAAAAATACCCCATGTCAAAATTCAGATTTTTCATGATAGATCATACACATGGTTTCTGAACTATTCTTTTTTTTTTGCCAAATTTCTTGAAATTCTAATGACTGGATTGTTACAAATTGGCAAGTTTCTGCAAAAGCAACTGGTCTCAATTTTTTGAGCAATTGTGCATGCACTGCATTAACTGGGTTCTTTCAGTAACAAACAAAAGCTGAGAATTGCTGGGTTCTTTGCATCGTTACCTTTTCTAACATATCTTTGAAATGAAAGACTAAAGCCATCAATGCACTGTGTTCAATTATAGAGAAAAATAACACAGATAGTGAGGGTGTTGAGTAAATAAAATGATCGCCCTATTGATGGCATGTTTTTTTTTCTCACTAATGGCAGTTGGGGTTCCATTAATGCTTTCAGTAGGAAGGCAACTGATTTTCACAGCTGGGGAAAACTTAATTTGAAATTGAACTTCTTTAAATTAACAAGCTCAAACCAGACTGACAAAACCATCCTGATGACATTGCTATCAATGCAGAGATTTAAGAAGTGCCTAATTATGTAATAATTCAGTTACATGTATTATTACAAAAGCTGTCCACATACTTGGAAGAGATGAAAGGATCCTCTGCATTTTCCTTCTCACCAAAGGTAAATGACTTTGGTCTCTCTTCATCTTCTTTTATAAGTTTTTTTGTTCTGATGTCTTCTGATGTGTACGACAGAGGTCGGTCAGTGGATAAGCGAGACTTGGTGTTCCCATCAACTTTCTCAACACCTTCAGATGGTTCATCTGGTTCCTCATCGTCCCCTTCTAACTCTTCTTTTTCTTTTTCATTTTCGCTTTCTGAACTCAAGAAGTCTTGATCATCATCGTCACTCTCATCATCAATTTCATCTTCGACTTGCTTTTTGGCATTCATTTCAGCTTCGCTTTCAGTGTCACTTTCCTTGGCCGATGTTTCCACAGTTTCCATTGACTCTCGTTTCTTGATGACTTTATCATCTCCACTTAATGCACTGTCAGCTTCATCAGTGAAGGAATCTCTCTGAGGTGCACTCTCTAAACGAGCAGACTCATCTTTAACTACTTTGTCTTTAAAAGGAATAGGTTGTACTGGCCCTTCATTTAATTCACTGCCAAGTGTTGGTAAAATATCAAGCTCCTTACTCAGACGCTTGTCAAGCTCATCATCTGTTCCACAACCTTCAGGCTTTCCACAGGGGCCAAACTGCTGGGTTTCACTGTCATCAGAAACAGTCCCACTCACAGTGGATTTTGTCTCTTCTGACTCTTTCCTTTCTTTCTTTGCCTTTCCTGTTGGCTGCTTGGGAGAATCACTACCCTCTGAACCAAACGTCTTGGCAATATCAGATGCCAGACTTTTGATTTCTTCAGCAGTCTGAGGACTCTCACTTACAAACTCATCAGTCATCTGTCGCCGACTGGCCATGAGGGCTTTCATATCATCACTAGTGCTTAACTTCTTCTTAAGCTTGGGTTTGCTTAACACTTTTGGCTCTGATTCCTTCTCTTTGGCTTGAAACCTGCTCTTGATGCTGTCCAGTTTTCCAAACTGTTCCCCTTCTTCAAATTCAGGCTGTTTGAAAGCTTGTTCCTTCTTTTGCTCTAAATATCTGCTTTTGATGTCCTTCACTTTTGGAATCATCTGAATTTCTTCGTCCAGAGGTGAAGATTTAGGAACTTGCTCTACTTCCTTCTCATGCAATTTTTTTCTCAAATCAGCCAGTTTAGGAACATATTCAAGGTTATCATCAGCAATGGTTGGTTTCAAAGGGGCCTCTTGACTTGTCGCAGTCATTAAATTTTTCTTGATGTCAGAAACTCCTTGACTGAATGTGTAATCCTCACCAGAACTGACTGGCATGGAACGTGTTGCCTCAGGACTTGAAGGTGACTCATCTGAAGACATCTTTTGTTCAGGTTGAGCAGGTGTACTAGTAACTGGAGACTTTGGAGGTTCTCCATCACTCAAGGATGACATGGATGATCGCACAGATGCTGTTCCCATACCGTCAGCCTCACTTCCACTCATGAAGCGTTTGCGAGACTGCATATATTTCCACTCCTGTTCTCTCTCATAGTCTTCTTGTGTTGTCAAGTCAATTGGCTTAGGTAAATCAAATCGAAGAGGATCATCAACCGTATCTGTCGAAAATGTCCATTTCAACATGGTTGTACGTGCCCTTTCTAACTCAAGATTTTTCTTATACTCTTTTAAGGGTCCTTGGATAGGAACTTTGTTTAATACAGCGACAGAGTCCCGATCAGCATCAGTTAAAGAGGACCAGGAACGCTTACTAGCATCAACCGAGTCTTCATCATCAGTCCTCCGTCGCCTTCGTCTCATGGCCACTTCAAATTCGTCATCAAGGTCAGATTTTGAACGCATGAGACTGTAAGGATTTGGCTTCTTGAATTTTCTTGGGGTTGTAGAACGGTGTTCAAAGACTTGCTTCTCTTGTTCATCTTGAGGAAAGCGTGCTGATACTGTTGATCTCCACCTCCTCTGCCGCACCATCTGTAACCATTTTGGTTCCTTAGGTGCTTCTCCTTCATCAATGACAGGTCTAAAATGGGTGATGGTATGGGGACAGCATCTGTGCGATCATCCATGTCATCCTTGAGTGATGGAGAACCTCCAAAGTCTCCAGTAACTAGTACACCTGCTCAACCTGAGCAAAAGATGTCTTCAGATGAGTCACCCTCAAGTCCTGAGGCAACACGTTCCATGCCAGTCAGTTCTGGTGAGGATTACACATTCAGTCAAGGAGTTTCTGACATCAAGAAAAATTTAATGACTGCGACAAGTCAAGAGGCCCCTTTGAAACCAACCATTGCTGATGATAACCTTGAATATGTCCCTAAACTGGCTGATTTGAGAAAAAAATTGCACGAGAAGGAAGTAGAGCAAGTTCCTAAATCTTCACCTCTGGACGAAGAAATTCAGATGATTCCAAAAGTGAAGGACATCAAAAGCAGATATTTAGAGCAAAAGAAGGAACAAGCTTTCAAACAGCCTGAATTTGAAGAAGGGGAACAATTTGGAAAACTGGACAGCATCAAGAGCAGGTTTCAAGCCAAAGAGAAGGAATCAGAGCCAAAAGTGTTAAGCAAACCCAAGCTTAAGAAGAAGTTAAGCACTAGTGATGATATGAAAGCCCTCATGGCCAGTCGGCGACAGATGACTGATGAGTTTGTCAGTGAGAGTCCTCAGACTGCTGAAGAAATCAAAAGTCTGGCATCTGATATTGCCAAGACGTTTGGTTCAGAGGGTAGTGATTCTCCCAAGCAGCCAACAGGAAAGGCAAAGAAAGAAAGGAAAGAGTCAGAAGAGACAAAATCTACTGTGAGTGGGACTGTTTCTGATGACAGTGAAACCCAGCACTTTGGCCCCTGTGGAAAGCCTGAAGGTTGCGGAACAGATGATGAGCTTGACAAGCGTCTGAGTAAGGAGCTTGATATTTTACCATTAAATGAAGGGCCAGTACAACCTATTCCTGGTAAAGACAAAGTAGTTAAAGATGAGTCTGCTCGTTTAGAGAGTGCACCTCAGAGAGATTCCTTCACTGATGAAGCTGACAGTGCATTAAGTGGAGATGATAAAGTCATCAAGAAACAAGAGTCAATGGAAACTGTGGAAACATCGGCCAAGGAAAGTGACACTGAAAGCGAAGCTGAAATGAATGCCAAAAAGCAAGTCGAAGATGAAATTGATGATGAGAGTGACGATGATGATCAAGACTTCTTGAGTTCAGAGAGCGAAAATGAAAAAGAAAAAGAAGAGTTAGAAGGGGACGATGAGGAACCAGATGAACCATATGAAGGTGTTGAGAAAGTTGATGGGAACACCAAGTCTCGCTTATCCACTGACCGACCTCTGTCGTACACATCAGAAGACATCAGAACAAAAAAACTTATAAAAGAAGATGAAGAGAGACCAAAGTCATTTACCTTTGGTGAGAAGGAAAATGCAGAGGATCCTTTCATCTCTTCCAAGTATGTGGACAGCTTTTGTAATAATACATGTAACTGAATTATTACATAATTAGGCACTTCTTAAATCTCTGCATTGATAGCAATGTCATCAGGATGGTTTTGTCAGTCTGGTTTGAGCTTGTTAATTTAAAGAAGTTCAATTTCAAATTAAGTTTTCCCCAGCTGTGAAAATCAGTTGCCTTCCTACTGAAAGCATTAATGGAACCCCAACTGCCATTAGTGAGAAAAAAAAACATGCCATCAATAGGGCGATCATTTTATTTACTCAACACCCTCACTTTCTGTGTTATTTTTCTCTATAATTGAACACAGTGCATTGATGGCTTTAGTCTTTCATTTCAAAGATATGCTAGAAAAGGTAACGATGCAAAGACCCCAGCAATTCTCAGCTTTTGTTTGTTACTGAAAGAACCCAGTTAATGCAGTGCATGCACAATTGCTCAAAAAATTGAGACCAGTTGCTTTTGCAGAAACTTGCCAATTTGTAACAATCCAGTCATTAGAATTTCAAGAAATTTGGCAAAAAAAAGAATAGTTCAGAAACCATGTGTACGATCTATCACGAAAAATCTGAATTTTGACATGGGGTATTTTTGATAAGACAGAAAATGATTTATAATGAATTACGAAAATCACCAGTATGTGAAAATTTTATTAGGACAGTGTTGACAGAAGGGATTTAATGTCAATTTGTAGTGGGTAAATAACGCAAACAATCTAACAACTGGATTTTTTAAATAAACAAAAACCATTTTTTTAGCCTTGTTTTTAACCAGCCCTGTTGCCATGGCAACAGCACACCCTAACCAAAATGTGAGAAAAATACTTCTGTTTCTTTTTACCTTGACTCTTGCAAAAAAACGGGCGCCAGAGCATAAAATTTATGAAAGTAATGGTGAATTAGGCATAGGCATAGGCACTTGAAAACTGTGTTCAGACACCTTAATCAGCATAATATTTGAAGTATACACATTTTGAGTGTCAAGGAATTATACATTGTTCTCACTGGATTTAAAAACTGCTGTTTTCAGCTTGAAGGCCTTTTCAGACCAGAGACGGAAAATCAAGCCAGTCAGACGCCATGCAGCCAGTAGCAACCCTTTGCGCCAGAGACAGAATAGAGAAGACCTTAGGACAGAAACAGATGTAAGTCAATATACAATTTAAGTAGGCAATTTGGCCAAATTAATGTAAAATACAGTGACTGTATGATGATGATGATGACTGAACTCCCTTAATACTTACTGCTCATAGAATTACTGGGTGTAGGGCAGCAGATCCCATATCCACTCCTGTGTGTTCTAGGCTAGCTTCTGAATGGTACCCCAAATTTTGTACATAATTTTGTACATTGAGTAAAATGTAATCAAGGTCACAGAGCATTTGTTGAGACTCTTGTTCAACCTGAACAAGTTAGCGTTAATGTAAGTTGTAAACTGCTTTAACCTAAAGAAGGTAGTACAACTTGAATACTTCTTGTGTGATGTTGCAGGTTTCTAG
>JAHPZR010035084.1:0-13157 GCA_019787425.1 Platygyra sinensis
TGTCGAGTTTCTCAAGTATATTCTCTTGGTCATCACACTTGACCTTTGTATTGGGACTCTGAAGAGAAATTAAATTTGATAATCACTTGGTCTGAGTGGCCAAAAGCACACATTATAACAAGCTTTCTTTCATAATGTTGATTTTTAACCTCGAAAGGATCTCGACAGGACGTTTTTTTTTTTTTCGTTTCTTTGCTGTGCAATTAAATCCAAATAAAGATGTCTTAGCCGTTATTCACACAATCGTCACGCAACACCCTTTAAACCGAGCGAAGTGTTGCGTACCAACACAGATAAAGGATATGGAAGATACTAATTGAACTTGAGATTTGCTTTTTCTTTCCTGTAGTCGAGTGGGTTGCCTTATGCCTGGGTGTAAAGTTTGCAACGCCAACTACAAGTATACTAGTAACGCCATCCTCACCTGTCCCCCCTGAGGTCGTTCACCCCAGCAGAACAATATTTCCTGTTGCTCCCACGACAAAGCCAACAACCGCAGCTCCACAAACTAAAGGTAAGATATGTAATGAACACGAAATCTTTAACTTAAGGCGACTTCCTATAATTTTACGATCGCACGCGAGCTGGGGACGAAAGCTTAATATTTGATGATATCAACATAACCACAAAAAGTCAATTTTCTCGAGTTTCCTTAGGTGAAATTTCGTAAAATTTAGCAGACTTGTGATTTAGAATTCACCTTAGCTGAAACTTACTTTTTTCAGGGAAATTTATCGGATCAGTTTTTTTCCCAGCGTTAAAAGACACCTGTACAAACCCTACTCTTTTCGTGTTTACAATTCGATATGCTGGGAAAATTTTGAAAGATTTCACCGAATTGAAGGAAATTCAATAAAATAACAAATGAAGCCATAAAATCGAAAATTATAGATCTTTAAGAGGCTATAAAAGCACTTAAAGATTTATAATTTTCGAAATATTGTACATTACCCCAAACGCATACTACAAGTTGTAGATAATGCCGTGTTTTAACAAAGCGTATTGTTATATTTCGAAAACGATCCACTCAGTCTGAGTTTTTAGACATTTTCTATTGTGGTCACGTGACATACCAAATATGGGCGTGGTTCGAAACATTTAAAGGAAACGTGAATCGAATAAACACGGTAAACTTTGATGCCCACTGGACTTCAGGAGCCAAAAAAAAGGAGGTTTTGAGATTTCCTTAGCAACAGATTTGTAGTTAAGGTTCTCCCCCCTTAAAAGAGGTGATAGTAAAACGCTATGTAATTATCACTTACTACATTTAATACGTTTGAGCGGACTGGGTGTATAGATGAATGTAAAAACAGCAATTTGGTAGATGATCACCCTGTAGAGCACACTATGGAGCCACCTTAACTACACGCAAGTGAGACTCCTATATGTTCCTAACAACTTTATATAAGGGCATAAATGCGTGACGAAAATTGTTGTACAGTGGTGCGTTACAACGGGGAAGTGCGTGACTTACTTTCGTTGTATTACCATGTTAGCATTTGTCAAAATAAGAACAGTACCTTGCGCAGAACAAGTGGTCATGGGATGCTTTGTTGTTGTGGTTGTGGTGGTAGGTGTGTTGAAGACGTCTAATGGCCGAAATTCCGACAGTAGAATTATCGGCTCAAGTTAATTGATATTCGATTGGCCCAGTGCAGTTCTGACCCTCTTTCTGTCACGCAACGCTAATCTGCTGAGAGCGTCACGTCGCGTTGCGAGAGAGAGGACCAGAACTGGCCTAAGTTCCTTCTCGTTTTCTTTGCGTATGAAGGTCAGTGTCTATCGTCATATGTCCGCCTTAGATAGTTTATAGGGAAAGCTTGTGTGCTGTAGGCTTTGTAAAGGCAAACGTACTACTTACTAGACTTAAAGTGCTTTCACTGACTTAATTGATGACTTTTTGCTTGGTGTGATGTAAAACTCAATTGTCAATAACTGAACTTGTTGTTGCAGAAGTCAATGAGTGTGAACTCTTTCCCGAGCTGTGTTTGTACGGCAAATGCACGGACACACGAACCAGCTATCGATGTGAATGCCCGCTTGGATACACACTCGGTCCGAGAGGAGTCATGTGTAAAGGTAAATACGACATTTATCGACTAGCCAGCAACCTGATGATAACTTTAGTGACTACTTCGTATTAAAATAAGATCATCAGGAAAAATGAACAGCTCTTTGTCTTAATACAATATTAAATTGACTGACTTAAATACTTTTGAAAGAGCTTGATCGCGGAAGGAATATTTCATTTTCGGAATTTTTGAAGCTCAGCGTTCTCAATCTTGCCCTGCCATAAACAACGGTGTTCCTTTTTGGCTTGTTTCTTTCCGTATAGTATTGGCTTCTAAGTGTGTTTTCGTTACAAAAAATAATAGCAATAACGATAACGACAACAATAAAGATAACAATAACAATCTTTATTTGAGTGCTCAAAAATGATCTTAAGTGTCATAACATAAGTTGCATGTATGAAATAGTTTTGTTTTCTCACAATAGACGTGGATGAGTGTAAGATGACTCCATGTAAGAACGGCAGCTGTTTGAACACGTTTGGCAGTTTCCTGTGCACTTGTCCTCCAGGATCAACACTCGACATCACAGGTCTTACCTGTGTAGGTCAGTAAAGACACTGTTATTATATTGATTGTTACTCGATACAGTTTTTCTTCCTTTTCATTGGCCGAGACTCCACCACGTGGTCTGCTAATAGCTGTCTACTGGGTAATGGTCCGCTCGTGCGTAATTGTACCACGCTCTTGCGTGTTAAATGGCAGATCGCTTCCCTGACCTGTCAGAGAGTGATTTAAATATGAAAACAAACTTGCCGATCGAATGATAGAACAATTCGGTTATTGCAAAACAGCGTGCCCAATATCTCGCAGATCAATTAGACTGCTCGTAAATTATTGATGTGCTCGCCAATGACAAATCATGATATTTCGCTCAACTTCGTCTAAAACTGTTAATTATTATGGTGGGCCTTAGCTCATCCCAGTTCTCTTTCCCCTCATCTTTCGTATTTAAACCAATACGTCCGAGTGACAGGCGTCTTTTCTTCGCGGCCCACTCGAAAGACAAGTCTGAGATCAGATCCGAAAAATTCTTAGCTCTGCTGAGGTACTTCCAGCGCCCCATTGGTTGTTTCTCGATTACTCAAATTGGGGCGCAAGTAACAACGAATCACAGACGCTCTGACTAGATCCCTGTTGAAGTACCTTGTAGAACTTATGGCTGTTTACCTTTTACTCAAAATTTCCGTAAATTTCGGTCAGAATGTAAATGGTATTGGTTGTCTTAAAGACAACCTTTCCTCGACCAACCAGAAATTTCCTTATATGTGCGTAAGGTCGTGAAAACGTTAGGTAGTCCTAAATTTCCAACCGAATATCCAAATGTGCTTGCCATTTGCAATTCTTCGCCAATACGGTCCAGCCGCCATCTTGGAATTACGATCATATGTCGCACTCATCTTATGCTCTCTCAGTAAATATATGTAGAAGTTAAGTAAATGGTAAATGGCCAATCCGGACGAAACTTTCCACCAGAGATTGTTGCTTACCATTTGAACAAACCGTTGACCAACCAGTTTGTCCGTGTGGATGGAAAGCATAGCATCCTATGATCACGTGTACACGAGGACAAATGTCATGTATAAATATATCAAACACGATTGACAGTGTTTCATCGGGATATCAAAACACCGAGAAGAGAGTTGAAAAAACGATGCGCAGCGGAGTATTTTTTTACGAACTTCGAGGTGTTTGGATAACCGATGAAACACTGGTTCGAGTGTTTGATATATCTTCTCAATCGAAACAAAAACTAACGAGTAAACGGAGAAGTAAAATCGTCAAAATTTATGCTAATTAAGACCGGGTATCCAAACCTCCTTCACGGTTGTGATTTCCTTTGTTCTCACTTGATGAATTATTAATGAGTTTGGGAATGGATATTAAAACGTGTTCGAAAACCCTACGATAACTGTAGCGTCAAAAATTGTTTTATGATGAAAGTTGTAAGTGATTTTTACATGATCAAAATTTACTTCAAGGCTCTTCTTATAGCAGTTGTCTTTTGGTTTGTTTTAAGATTTGGACGAGTGTCGAGAACCAGATTACTGCGATCACGGACGATGTGAAAATTTCATTGGAGGGTTCCACTGCCGCTGTGACAGAGGATTCGTTAAATCAAACGACAGCAAGACTTGTGTTGGTAAGAGGAATGAACTAATGTACATAGAACAAGTTCCGTCGGTCATGAGTTTGTTGGGAAGCTTGATTTGAGCATAGTGTTATTTTCGTAAAATTCATTAAAGGCTAACTAAGCGGTACGGTTTTTCTAGATGAGGACGAATGTTCACAGATCAGCGGTCTTTGTGGTAACGGGACATGCGTGAATACTGTGGGGTCGTTTCTGTGTAACTGCCATGATGGCTTCAGACGTGATCGGCGCGGATATTGTGAAGGTGAGTCGGTGGACAACATTACCGAGGTGTTTAATTTTCTCGTGCCAAAGTAAACCAGGCTAAAGGGTCAATACAATGCAGAATTGACCCTTTCGCCTCGTTTGCATGTCAAACCGCTGATAACTACGATAAGAGCTATTAAATTATTTTTTGAATTGAATACTTTATTTACCCTCGGATTGTAGAGTAGCTTTATATGAGCTAATATCTCCGAGCATTTCACAGTATAACAACAAAGGCGCAGAAATGTTGATCGTGGTGTACATTTTGCCATCTATGGTGGTTAAATTTTGCGGTGAAAAAGTTACAAACTAAAATACGACCTCCGTCAAGATTCTCCCATACAGACCTTTTTCTCGGTTAATAAGAGCTAAATTTCACGTTACGTTACCAGTGTTTTTGGGTAGACACTTGACGTGTTTTTTTCATTTCAAGTAGTGTCGCCCGCACTCGTTTCCCGCCATTCGCGTCAGTGGCATGTAATTACGTCGAGTTTTGATTGATTCAATGTATTGTCTACGTCCTTTGTGATTGGCTGACAGATTGCTTTGGTTTTGGTTCTAGGACTTCCCTATTTGAGGTCCAAAAATCTTAAATCTGATTAGCTATGTACTTGCTCGTACACTCGATTGTACGTGCGTTGCTCTTGAAAGTCATTGATGCTCAGAATTGTAGGTTTTGGACCGAAATCACTTAGAGTGTTAAACTAACTTCTCCAAATACCCTTTTTGAAATATATTGGGTGTAGAAAAAGGTTTTTTCTTCAACGTTTCGCAAAATGACCTTGAACAATTTGTGAATGTTATAAATAGTTAATATCACTATTAGCCCTCAGGGCTAGTTGATATTGCTCAGCTAAGGATGACACGACATTTATGACAAGCGAACATACGTACATGGATCACTCAAGTGAAACAGTGCTAATTATTGACGTCAGTAGCTGTCAGTGTCATAGGGCGATGAATTTGTTTGTTTCAAAAGCTAGTTCAACTCTCTGACTGTTCAACAAGCATGAATCGGCTTGATATCAAGCTAAAAGATCATAAACATCCTTGTGATGTAACTTTGGTGGTGAAAGATGGAAAGGAGTTTCATTCTCATAGAAGCGTCCTTTCGCAGGCGAGCAGCTTCTTTGAAAAGCTCCTCAACAGCGACATGAAAGAGAATAATGAAGGAGTTATTCGACTGGAGATGATCTTGGAGTCTCAGATGGCAGATATCCTGGAGTTTATTTACACTGGCAGCGTTCAGATATCCACTCAAGAAAATGCTGAGAACCTGTTCCAATTAGCAGATTATCTTCTTCTCGCAAACCTGAAAGCCATCGCCGAAAAATATCTTAAGGAACACGTCAACTTATTTAATTGCCTTCCAATGTACTACCTGGCAGAAAAATATTCCGTTCAAGACCTAATGAATATCTGTCAGAAATTCATCCACTCAAACTTTTCTTCCGTCGTTGAATCCGACGATTTTATTAAGCTCTCAAGCCATGAGGTTGAAAAGTGGATTTCCAGCGATGAAATAGTCATTGACGCTGAAGAAAACGTTTTTGAACTCATACTACGGTGGATTGATCATGACAAAAGCCCACGACGCGTAAAATTTCGTGACTTGTTTCGTCACGTTCGACTGACCTGTATATCGCGTGACTTTTTAGCGGGCATTGTCGTGACAAATAATCTTGTAAAAGAAGATGAAAAGTGCCTTGAAAGTGTTTTTCTTGCGTTACAATGGCTTGATCAATCAAGAGACTGCGATATTCCACGGCCACACCCTCCAAGGAGGGCTCTGGAGAGAGATGTTATCGTAGTCACCGTTCCCTCACACAAACCTCTTAAATTCCACACCAACTTTTATCTTCCTTCGACGGAAGAGTGGTACCGCTTACCCCCGACCTCGTGCAAACCTATTAACGTATTCTCGCACCGAGGGAAAGTATTTGTTGTAACGAACCCTATCGCAAGGTCGCAGTGCTATGATCCAGATATAAACCGTTGGTCTCCAGCACCGTGGGCAAAACTGGATTCAAGCCGAATGTTCAAGAGTTTAGGTGGTAAAATTCCGGAACTTATGGACGTGTTAGTTAACAAAGACGAAATCTTTTTCATTATAGAAGAAAAAGGCTTGGCCTTCCTTTCTCTTTGGAGATATAACACTAATTTAAATTCAATGACTTCTGATCTCTACTGGGTTGGAAAAGAATTGTTTTGTGCTGTTCTTGTTGATAAGTTAATATATGCTATCGGAGGATATGAAATCGGTAACAGGTGTACCCTCCCTGGTTCTTCAGCATATGACACCGAGGGAAGATTTTGGAAAGAAATAGCGCCTTTGAAAGAAGCGAGGACACATGCTTTTGGTCTCAGTAAAAATGAAGAAAAGATTTTCATTGCTGGAGGAATACGTTGCGACAACTGGCTCATGACCAATAGCTGTGAACGTTACAACATAGCGACAAATGAATGGGAGTTCATAGCCAGCTTAACAATACCTCGCGTCGATGGAAAAATGATGTTGATTGATAAAACCATATTCGTCATTGGAGGTCTAATTAAAGAGCCCTTCGTGCGCGGGAATGCTTGTCATTTTCCTGACGGTAAGGTGCCTGTAGAATGCTACGATGACGAGAATGACAAATGGAATGACAGAACAGCAATGCCCATTGGCAAGATTTTTTTCAGAGAAAATCCTAAGGTCATTGATCAAGATTTTAAACTGGGAATTTGCTCAGTTGAACTCTTTCACACTGTCTGTTCAAAATTTACCGGGCTTCTTCCAATTTAATTAACAGGCCCCCCTATACCTATTTAGTTTAAATCTACTAGCGTTCTATCACGAATGCCGTTCTCTGATTGGCTACGCTACTCACTATCTATTCTGTGATAGATAATGAGTAGCGTAACAGTGTGCGCTTGTTAACAAAATGACGGCCGTTTCTCGGCGTTTTCGAAGTGTTGAGAAGAGGATTTAGATTAAGTTTTGAACGACTAGTAGATTTATACTAAAACAATTAGATTATTCGCTCTCGATTTCTATCGCGCGATAGTTGACTAGGACTGCGCCCTCGTCAACTATCACGCGATAGAAATCTCGAGCTCATAATCTAATTGTTAAGTAGAACATACCATTTTTAGGCAATAGGGCATTTCTGAGTTCTCTTGTGCCTCTGTTTCAAAACGAGTCTAAGTGCGAAACCTATCATATGTAAATGAGTTCTGCACGCAGTTTCATTTTCATGCAAATCAGTCATTTTCATAAGAAGGGTTTCGCACTTAGACTCGTTTGAAACAGAGGCACAATGAAACCCGGAAATTGCCTATTAAGCACTCTGTGTATTTATAAAACCGAATCATCGACCACTAAGGAAGAAGATGATTTTTACAAAGTATGATTACCTACACTGAGCCCTAACCATAGTTCATAGAAGTAATGACTATCAAACCTAGCAAAGTTCTTTGTTGTATGTTTTTGATGGCTGGGGGTTGACCCTGCACAAAACCTAGCAAAGTACAAAGGTAGTTATGTGTGCTCATACAACTAAATTCTTTGTTTTCATGTGACGTCATCATTTTCCAAAATTACAAATTAACAATCCTACTGGCGTTTTAGTGTCATCAGACATAAGACCTTATCAAAACTTGGCGTTTTACGACGTTTAAGCTCGATAAGTTTCCTCGTTTTCTTATAGACAGGACAACTCGGATTAATATTAATCCGTGGATTATAATAGTAATAAATTATAATAGGATTATTATAATCCGGTAATAGATTATTATAATCCGTAATAGATTATTATAATCCAGTAATAGATTATTATAATCCAGTAATAGATTAAGGCACGGCAAAAAATTGGAAGGATTAGATTATTATTAATATATCATCCGGATTAATATTAATCTCTATTATAATCCAGATAAAATTCCCGTGAATGTTCGAATGTAACAGATCTGTACGACAGACAAGGAACTGACGGGACATAACACAGATCACATCGACAGTCACATGACGATCACTTGCATATGCTAGAGCTGGTACAGTGTAGATAACACGATGTTCACCCTAGAGGAAAATGAAAAGGAGCAAGCGCCTCTGGATCAGCAAATCCGTGCCGTGGACATGTGCTTTTACAAAAGAGGGGACCTTAAGGTGGCTCAATAGGGTTATGCAAGATTACGAAGCGCGCGCCAGTGGCCTCAATCGAAAGTTAATATTCTCGTTCTTTTTGCCATTTTCCTAATCAAAGCTACTGAAACATAACAAACAAGGGCCAAAATTTGCTGTTCAACAGTCACCTCTGATATCAAGGCTTTTAGTCTCAAATTAAAACTACTCAAACATCGCCATTTTTTGACGTCTATTTGGCTTTGATTTCAATTTTCTTCAATTTCCTTCGGTAAAATTTTCTGATAAGCTCAAACCGGGTAGAGTATGGCAAGAAGAAACTTTTAAAATCGAAAAAAGTAGGGGTTGTCAAGGTAGTTTTTTCGTTTTTAGCATTTTTGTGTTTTTTTGGCTGAGCGAAAACCTTGCCTTACAAATTTTCCTGATAAATTGAAAGCAAGGAAAGCTAATAAGGAATAACTTCTCTGCCAAATCTTAAGGAATTTCACCGAAGGAAATTCGAGAAATCTGATAAGGATTTTTCTATTTTTTCACCTCAATGGCAATTACGTCGTCAGAATAGGAACTCGCCAAGATCGCTATGTGAGCATGCGCGAATTTTCGAACCACGCGGTTTTGTCGATGAGCAACTCGACAATGGCGGTCTCATCAAAATACACACAAGACCTTTTGGTCCAAATCATTTTCTTTACGTTTTCTTTTAAATGGTGTCTCTGTTTCTACTTCTGGGCTGTAATTTGAGCTATATTGCTGACTTGTTTGCTGCTTTGCATGAGCTTGCGTCAGCTAGCGCGCGCACATTACTAAAGCTCGCATCATCGGTGCGCGCGCTCTTAAAACCCTATTTAGCCACCTTAAACTGGGGACACAGTCAGCGCTGTGGACTGCGCTGACCTGGACACTAGTTTTTCACACTTTGAAAAAAGTTTACCTCAACCTAAAATCAAAGTTCATCTAGAAATCCGCCTCATTTTTCGCAGTGTTTTGCTTGATTTTCAATAGCTTACCTGAAAAACCTGTTTTTGAGTGTCCTTTTGCTCATCCCATGATATTATTTTTATCATATCTGGTAAAAAGCAGTATTTATCGCGTCTATGTTATATGCAAATTAGCTATGGAATGGTATGTTATGTTGCATGTGCGCCAGCTGACTGTGTCCCTTTAAGAAAGGGAGTAACTACCAGCTGTGTAGGAATAGCGACAATCCCAAAGACACGCTGTTTCGAAGTTCAGAGCCAGTATATCGCGATCGCAACTATGCATCTGAATTTCTCAGGAGATGCCGTTAGTAAAATATATATATATATGTATAGGTTATCCTTAGATCCAAATAAACAGCCCACGAATGCATAAGATAGTGATAAGGACGCCTAAGATCTTAAATAATGTCAATCTTTGGAAGCTTTGGACAAAGATTAATCAATGGTAGGAATAATGTTAATGCTACATAGGATTAATATTTATCAGATTAATATTAATATTAATCAATTAGGATTAATATTAATCTTAGATTAATATTAATCCTAATTGATTAAGGCACGGCTAAGACCTCAGTAATAGATTATAATAATCTATTACTGGATTATAATAATCATTAAGATTAATATTAATTCGATTAATATTAATCCGAGTTGTCCTGTATAGAGGACATTTGAATTTTCAAGTTCATGTGTTGCGTGACATTAAATGGCGGTCCGAGAAAGATCACGCGTAGATCAAAAGAGCAGTTATCGCTTACGTTTTTGGTAACTGAACAGTTCTTGCACTACAAGAAGTATTACTTTCAATGTCTCAGAACTCTAGAGTAATAATTTTTCGTTTCAGTGGCAAAACTCAATGACAGATGTTTCGGTTGGTTTCCGGCCGCCATGTTGGTGCCCCTCGGAAGGGCACCAACATGGCGTCTCCATACAAAGCTCTATAAATTTAGGTGAAACTGTTTACCGAATAACGCGGCAATGAAAAACCGCACAGACCTAAATCTCGGCGATGTTTTTTGTCTATCAATTATCTATCATATACCTGATTCTTGACTTAATTTATTGAATGGTTACGATTTTTATTTTCGATGCAAACCACCATACAAGCATTGCGATTATGTAATTCATTCACAGTCAATGAGCATAAAACAAAAGATGTGCAGGGTCAAGCACCTTCCAACAAGAATCTTAGCCACTGAATTTGTTTGCTTCTTTGGTGTTTACCGGATTCTGAACCATTCCCTTATTAACTGTGCGAAAACCTATCGTATTTTTACAGCTTTCGATCAATATGTGAATTTAAAATGCAGAGATGCCGCATATATTTTTTGTAGAAAAAAGTTCCAAACATTGTAGGGGAAGTGAACTATATCATGTGAGGAAGAGTTCACAGATTTATGCTTTTAAACGAGTGGATCTTTTAAAGACCATTTTGGTGCAAAAAAGTCTTCAAAATTGGCCAGATTTTAATTAACTGTGTCGTCACATTTGTTTAGCGACGTTAAAATGTAATAACTAGCATACCATACGGATCGGATCAATAATTTCTGTTCGATTTTTTTTTTCTCATTGTCTTTTAAGGAAGGTACACACGAGGAGACTAGACTCTGCAACAAGTCGCGGGGACTAGTCGCATCGTGTGAACTGGCCATTTTTGCTTCAAAATCGGATCACAGGGACCATCTTTGGTCTCTGCGACTAGTCCTACGAATTCAAACCAGTTTGAATTTTTGGGACAAGTCCCTGCGACTTGCTCCTCGAAAAGCTTGGTGTGAACTGTTCGTGGGGACAAGTCCCTGCGACCAGTCCCCCCTCGTGTAAACTCTTCAGGGGACTAGTAGCAGGGACTAAGTCCCTTACATGTGTGGCGACCTTTAGGGATTTTTATATTTTAATAAATTAATAATTAATAAATTAATAATTGATGATTTTGTTGCTGGAAGATACAGAACTATCCATGTTTTGTATCAGACGCGTAAGACTGTTTGACGACATTTCTAAACGCCGAGATGAGAAATCGCGTAGCGGGGTATTTTTGACGAACTTTGGGGTGTGAGGAATTATGGTCAATCAGAGTCTCTGAGCGTTTGATAGATCTTCCTCAATCTTCTCAAGGAAAAAATTGAAAAATTAAATTGTAATAATAATAATCTATGCTAATTAAGATCAGCAATTCAAGCACTCTCACGGTGATGATTTCCATTGTTTGAACGTCATGGATATTGTAAAAAGAGTTCAAACAGGCTTGCTGGAGAAGTTACAGAGGCTTACAGCATGAGTTTCCTTTGAATTGAAGTCTGATCAAAAAGAGCTGTAAAATATTTTCTTGATGTATAATAGCGCTGTATTATTAGTAGGCTAAATTCAGCTGCTACCTTTGTTGTATCTTTTTATTATAATTAAATTTTGTGCGTACATTTCAGCTTATGTATTCATTAAGGTTGATGGGGCATGACTAGAAAGTACATCTACTAGTTCAAATGGGGGAAATGTTTTTCAAAATGAACTATGATGCCTCATTACAGCTATTAAAGTGTTGTTACGGGCGAGAAACACGCAACGGAGAATTATATCTCAAACTGAAAAAATTCCCGTAAACTTTATTACTTCTGCCGTTGTAAGTTACGAAAATCGCCACATACTGGTGCCTTCCTTCTGGGCCATTAGGGTTCAATACTGAATTTACTTTACTTTGTGAATGTTTTTTAAATAGTTAATATCACTATTGGCCCTCGGGGCTAGTTGAACAGTGGTAACGATTACCCTCGATATCATGCGAACCAACTCGCGTATTTTCGCATCGAGGTAAAGTATTTGTTGTAACCGAACATATCACCGAGTCGCAATGCTATGACCCAGATTTAAACAGCTGGTCTCCAGCACCGTGGACAAACCTAGATTTAGACCTAGCTTTCATGAAATTACATCCGACACATCTTGGCAAATTCATGATGTGTTGGTTATCAAAGACGAGTTTTGTTTTACTGTAGGAGGAAGGGACTCTCTTGTGCTTTGGAGATACAACGTTGATTTGAATTCAATGACTCCTTTGTTTGACTGGGTTAAAAAAGTTCGTTTTTGTGCGGTGGTTGTTAACACGTTGATATACGCTGTCGGGGGAACTATGCTCAAAGGTACTCATCCCTACGTTAATTTTGTCATTCGTCCAAGAAATTCGCTCTCTCACTCTTCAACATTTGACACCGAGGGAAACGAATGGAAGGAAATACCACCTTTGAAGAGGCGAGGATAGGCGCTTGTGGTGTCTGTAACAATAGAGGGATGATCTTTATTGCTGGCGGAGAGGGGATTTGCCCTGGCTGGTTGAAAAGCTGTGAAGTTTACAACAGCGACAAATGAATGGCAGGTTATAGCCAGCTTGACAGTGCCTCGAGTCTGTGCGAAAATGGTGTTGATTGATGCAACCTTTACGTCCTTGGAGGTAAAGTCAAGGGTCTTTATGATCTTCCGAATGGCATGGTGCCTGTAGAATGCTACGACGAGGAGAGAGACATATGGAATGACAGAACAGCAAAGATCATTAGCAGGATTCCTCTCGAAATATGGCGGGCGACACCCAATGAATA
>JAHPZR010035090.1:0-10000 GCA_019787425.1 Platygyra sinensis
AAAGTATCAAGTTACTTTTGTAACCAAGAATAAAAATATATCTTCCTTTGCATACTACCGACTCATAAACTCCTTCAAGACTCAAGACTCATCTCCTTCATAACTACCACTAAAAGTTATGCACTCTAAAAGAGCCCAATGTATGTAACTAAAAATAGCAATATCTCGTTTTCTTTGTTCAAACATTTCATGAAAACTAGTGGTGACGATTCGTCGTCCTTCTGAAAAACAGAAATGTCATGTTTCCATTTGTAACTAAAAACAGCAAACGAGCGAGTGGTCACGATTCTTCAGCTCTAACTGAATTTTCTCCCTTGTGAAAAACAAAAGTGTCAAATTACCCTTTGAGACTAAAATATAACAAGAAATTTCATTGGCTACTTACAGTAGATCCAATCTGATTGATGTGACATACATCACACTCACTCACTCACTCATCCATTGACGCGACCATTAACATACCCGATGCGCCGACTAAGAAGAATTTTTTTACAAAAAAAAAATCAAAAATAGCAAGAAAGAGAAACAAGCTCTCTGACTGGTTTCAGCCTGATTTAATTAATTTGTAGTTTAACATGGTGCCACGCAGTCTTCAAAGAACATTATTTTGAACAGTTTTCGTACTTTTCTACCTTTAACAAAAAGATCTCGAACTGAAACGAATATCATAAAATCCCCATAGCCCCAAGAATTCACTATATTAAACCGCTGCTGCAGACGCCTAAAAGCTGTCCAAACTTGTTAACTTTTTTTTTTGTTTAATATCCTGGGAACAAGAGGCCATAACTTGTTAGCTCTAATTGAATTTACTCCCATGTGAAAAACAAAAGTATTAAGTTACCATTTGTAACTAAAAATAGCAATATCTCGTTTTGTTTGTTCAAACATTTCATGGAACAAGAGGTGACGATTTGTCAGCTCTAACTGAATTTACCCCCCCTGTAAAAAAACACAAGTGTCAACTTACTATTTCTAACTAAAATAGCAACATCTCGGGGAACCAAGTGCTCACTATTCATCACCTCTAATTGAATTTACTCCCTTGTGAAAAACAAGGGTGTCAAATTACCCTTTGTAACTAAAAATAAAATATCTCGTTACATTTGCAAACAAGAACAAAACAATTGTCACTTCCACTTATTTTGTCAACGTTAAAACTGATTCAAATCTAGATAGTCTCGTCTCCTCTAAAGCATGTCCTTTGAACTAAAAGCGACGATTCGTGACCTCGAATTGAATTTACTCATTGTGAAAAACAAAAGTCTCAAGTTACCCTTTGTAACCTGAAATATCTCTTCCCATTTGTTTACTACTGACTCATGAACTACTTCAAAACGCAAAACTCACCTCGTTCATAACTAGCCACCATTACACTGAAACAACCCAATGTGTATTATATAACTGTCACAATCCCCATCAAACCGGACTAAAAATCACAAATCGGCAACATGCACGTCAGTCTTTATTATTCAATCACCAAAGTCCTTGTACTTAATACAATCATAGAACTCCCAAGACTTCATATACCTCACTTACGGCGCCGCGTTCGTTTATGATCAATCCAGAATAAGAATAATTGGAATAATGCGTGAAAGCGTTTGTTTCGAAGCTATTCTCATTCCGGAATACTTGGATTTCCATTCCGGCTATATTCTGCTCCCAGGAACAGAATAGCTGCGGAATATATTCCGGAATATACTCTTATTCCGGAATATCCCAAACGAACGCGCCCTAAGTTATCTTAAACAGAAATTTTCTTTTTCTTCTACTACAATTCGTGCTGGCTATTAATGTGATAAACCGAAAATCCTGATAACATCGACGAGAAAAGATTAAGTTTCATTCATAACATATCTTCTCATCCCAGTAGTAAACAAGAACCATTACAAATGTAAAATCGTCACAGAACAATTTCTATTTGTTATGCTGACGAAATTAATCGTAATCTCTTCGCTTTTCTCGTTGAAACTTATCACCGAAACTCATCAATGGATGCTGAAATTAACGACTCGCCCTCGACTCTGCAGCAATATTTAGGTTTCACTACAACACGCAAACCATTCGAACCTGGTCACAACCTCTTCACATTCCCACTAGTGCATTCCGCCCCCTTAAATACAATTGTTGTTCCTATCATAGAAACCACATCAACATCAGTAAAAGAGCGGCTAACACTCATTTAATTCAAAACCTTATATAATGGGAAGAGCTCACCCCTTCATCCCATGCTCGCAGTTATATCCCAAACACTCTGTTTTTTTTGACTGATTATCTAATTGCTAATGACTATCAAACCAGCCCACAAAATCCTCAGCCTAACCCACAGAAAATCTCGAGATAAACCCAATATATGAATACTTGCTCCTCTTTAACAGAAAAATAGATATGGCCGTTCTCAACTGTATCAAGATCAAATCTTCTCACATACCATTTACCTTTACAACATGAAATTTGATTGGTGTTTAATAGTACATCCAATCTGATTGGTCTGACATACATACATCTCTCACTAATCCACTGATCCACTGAACCACTGATCCACTCACTGAACCACCCGTCCATAACATACCCGACGCGCCGACTAAGAGATATTTTTTTTACAAAAAAATAACTCAAAAATGGCGGCGATGGCAGCGACTATTGAGGTTTTATGGAGGTTACTTGCGGCTAAATACAGGAATCGATCCGACTTCTCATTGGACGAGTGAGCAATGGACTCTTTTAGCACGTAGTTCAGAATACCATAACGAATATACTTGATGCCGAAAAAATTCAATCTCCTACTAAGTGTAGGCAGACTCCATGCATATTCAGGGTAGTCCCGACTAGCAAAATCTAGTATTTCTTTTCTGGAATAATTGGCTAGCACATAACGCTCAAGATCACTCTTCAAATGCTCGTCCTTCTCCCATTCTGAGCATCGAACACCACCTGCCATTTTGAGATGGTCGAGGAAGAGAGAGAACTGGGAATGAGGTTGTCCACTGACCTTAAGTGTCGCAGGCTATGATAACAATGGGCCGCTTTACGACATTTCATTTTGAAAACGAAAATCGCAATGTTCACTTCGGCCCTTCGTTATCATAGTAAATTTAATTTGTTTTTGCATTTATACTTAGGTTTTTTGCTCTTGCTTTTTAAATTTGTCTTCATTTTATTTCCAGTAGTATTTAATTTTGATTTTTTTTTTTCCTTTTTCTTTTTCTTTTTTTTATTTTTTATTTTTAATGTTTTATTTTTTTGTTTATTCTTAATATTTTTATTTTATAAAGTTTTATTGTTGTGTTTTTTTATTGTTGTGTTTTTTTTATTGTTTACTCGTTTGTTCTTTAATTGTTTTTATTTTTTTTTATTTCAATTCTTATTTTATATTTTTTTTTCAAATACAAGAAGCATATCTAGCTGATTTTCCTATGATAACAATGGGCCACCATACGTATCTCAAAAGCAGAGCAGCAGTCCATTCTCGTCCCCAGAGCCCACGATCCTTCTGGCATGTGGTTGGGATCGAGAGCTCTGGTTTGGTCCAAAACCGGAAGTCCGCGATTCACGGACTTCCCGTCAAATCTAGCAAATCTGATTGGTTGAGAATGCGAAACGAATACTCTGCGCATGCTCAGAAAATCGGCTCGGGCCAGAGCTCTCGATCCCAACCACATGCCAGAAGGATCGTGGGCTCTGGGGACGAGAATGAGCAGGAGTCGAGATTTTTTCCCAAGATGTAAACAGAAGTATCGCGTTTAATACTGTCGCCGGCATATATGCAAATTAGGGTCATGCTTTTTCTCCTCAACGAAAATGCCGCAAAACATTTACATTTGGATCCCTGCCAGTCAACCCAGCCGTCGCATAGGCTCTACGCCACGTAGGATTACTCAGTAAAAATAAGCGATCCAAATAAACGTGATCTTTATACGTGTGTTCTTTGGGTCGAGTCAGTCGACGCCGTTGCTGATTTGTGTCCGGCAAATGAACTTCTGTACCAAACAGTTCAATCTGGTACCGCTGAATAACCTTTGAATTCAAGATATGAAGAAATCACTGTGGTGACATTCAGACAAATATCTTCCTCTCTCCTCGTGCAAGAAATAGTACCTTCCTCGATCTCCTCCTCGTGTTCGTGGTTGCAAGAATTACCCATGTGGCAATGCCTCGCGAGTTGACTGAAAAATTAACCGGGACCACCGTGCGCGCCTAGTTTCTTCAAATCGGGATTGATTCACATACTACACCAATATTTTACACATTCTTTATACGTATACGCGGGGGAGACAATAATGCCTCCTCGGGTTTTGGCCAATGGGCCAAAACCCTGCGGGGGCAAATACTAAAACAATTAGATTATTTGCTCACGATTTCCATGCGTGATAGTTGACGAGGGTTTGCTATTACGCGACAAGACTTCTTTATTCAAGAAGACTTATTATTTGTATTCTTCAGATCTTCAGCTTTTGTTTCGATTCTATGGGGCAATAGGAACACCCAAAATGAATAGGGGTGCTTTGAAAGTTTCCATTATGCCAAAGATTCCGGAAATTTCGGTCGGAATTCAAATAGAAAGGTCCGTTTCGGTTTCTTCTGACCGGAATATTCGGGATCACCTCTGGAGGTGGTCCACATATTTTGGTCGGAATATTCCGACCGAAATATATGGATCCACTTATTCATAGTTTCTAGATCGTGACGTCAGTTGTGAGGTTTTTACACCGAGGATAACCCGACAACAGCCATTTCCGGGAGCCATTTCTATTGGTTGGCCCGATTTAATCGGAAAATGTCGTTTCATTTTCCTCAGGTATTCCCACTAATCTCTATGACCGCTCAGTTTGGCATAATGGAAAGCACCCTAGACTCACCCTAGGTCTTATGCGCGATTACGTCACATGCCAAAATTCACCACCAAGCCTCGTTTGTGCGACATTTGCTGAAACTTTCATTGCCCTCGTGTTGTTTTTCACGTGGGTGTTCTTTTCATCTTGGCTGCTCTGGGAATAGGCTCATGATAAATTTTCGATTTTGCATTATCAAGACGAGGCTTGGTGGTGATTTTTGCCAGGCTGATGTCATCACACATAAGGGCTATTATACTCCTTAGAAAAATGCCAAATTTCCTCCCTAAGTTTGAATAAAAAGTTAGTTGACCGCAGGATTAATCCCCCCCTCCTCTCAGATGTTACCTCCTCTGATCCTTAAGGCTTTGGGAGAGTACGATAAAGTAAAAGCGAGAAATGACCGACAATATGCTTGAGATAGAGAAAATACCAACATATCTATTCAGGCCATTCATGAGCTCGTTGTGGTTCGTCTTAGACTGAATGTCAGCCGCCTCCTCCGCTCAAAAAGATTCGTTTCAGGCCCGTAGCCAGGATTTTTTACGGGTGGGTGCGATCAGTTGATTATACGGACCAACGAGCGCCGGAGGCGCTCTTGACTAGGGGGGTCCGGGGCATGCCCCCCCGGGAAATTTTGAAAATTAAGTTGTCTGAGACTGTATTTCGTGCGTTTTGAAGGTCAGTATGATAGCAATATAGGTCGCTAAAAGCGAACCTAAAAACGTGGATATTTGTCAAATTTTGAACTTCAAAGTTGATTTTGATGCTTTACGTATGTATTTTACAATGTAGAGAATAACAATGCCAATGTCACTATTTAAAAATAACAAAAATTGAAATAGTCATCTATTGACTAAATATTGTTAAAATCTCCGTCCCGGGCTGCTGATCAAACATGGAATCTTTTTTGGTATATTTATTTAATTTTTACTACGCAATCAGTGAATTAGAACAGAACAAACAGAACAACACTATTATTTTTTTTTTACTAGTTATTTTTTTAACAAAAAAGTGGACCTCAGCAGTCTGCGGGGGGGTGCGGGCGCACCCATCGCACCCCCCCTCCCTACGGGCCTGCCGTTTCTCCTGAGAAATTAGACCTTCCAGGCTTTGAAAGCTCGGTCTAAAGTATCCCATATATCCATGGTAAACCTAATCGACGATACAGCTACTCAAAAATAAATTCATCCTCTCTCGAGGATGCCACTTTCGCCATTTTCCGGCGGGGTTCTGATGTATTTTTCTTATCTAGGATTTTCGCGTAGTTCAAGGGTTTAACAGCAGTCAATCAGTGCAAGTTCGTTATCAAGCTTAGTTACTAGGGACCTTACGCAGAACACGACGGTAACGGCAACGAGAACAAACAAAAGCGTTAATAATTTAATACCCGCGCGAATAATTAGAACAATGGCTGTGCAAGCGTGTTATAAATCTTGATACATTTCTTTGCGGTCCTCTACAAATTAACGAAGGGAAATGACCAGTCTTTAAGTTTTGTGGGTAACGGGACCCCACTACGGCTTCTTTTTACTATGTCTATTTGGAACTGAACGCTTTCCTAGCATATTCAGCCGAGGCATGTTTTCAAATACAAACACACCTGTCGATAGGCTTGGTCTTCCCAGAGTCCTCTCTTACTCGCCCCACATGGCAAGAACACTGAGAACGAGGTTGTCGATTTAGTCACTACCTATATATCTATCTACAACATAAGTTAATGGCAACAATTCAATTCAAAACTAGAACGCTCCAAGAGCGGTTAAATCGGGCTTCGTACCGCGTGCAGTACCAAATTGTATTTTACGAGTAGTAGTACGCGTATTGGACAAAGTAATTAAGAAATAGAAAAACATGTACCGTGTTTCTATCGAATTAAATAAAAACAGGAGTGGAAGTTTGGGGAGAACGAGAAATGATGTGGGAACACGGGCCGCAGGACCCCTCTTCTCCTCAGATGGCCTCTATTGTGCTGCCTTTGACCGAGAAGGTTTCTTGCAGTAGGCCTGGGTAGAGGGAAAAAGCGGCTGCGAAAGGAGACTAGGGGTGCTTACCATTTACAAAAACCATCCGTTGGAAATTTCAGGCATAAACATAAAACAAATAAACATAAAAAAGAACGTAAAACAATTAATGCGAAGTTGCGGAGTGGGAAGGGGTGTCCTCGAAAACTCTGACCCAAAAAACTCAGACCCTCGGGGTTGTCTCGAAAATTCAGACTTGAAAAACTCAGACCCGAAAAATAAAACATAATTTACACCGCGTGAATGCCACGAGCTGACTTGTTTACTGTTCGTCGATACAGTGGCGTTCCATCCCCGCCAAAATTCAAGGTTGCATTTTACATTCTGCTTTTCACTTTTTTTTCCTACATTTGTTGTTTGACATCTGAGTTTACACTTTCGTCATTCAACTTTCCTCGTGGAACATTCAAGTTTTTGCCCTGTACATTCAACTTTTCGTACGCAATATTCAAGTTCACGTTGAAGTTCAGCGGGTTGTACTTCCAAGTTTTCGCATTCAATATTGAGCATTTGCCGACCAAGTTTTTACTTTCAACATTTGACTTTACGTATTTCACTTGCAAGTTTGCATTGTACATTCAACTTTTTAAACTGTACTTTTATCCGCTGGTCATCCACCTATGGTAATCGTGGGCTCAACTGACCCAGCCCACCCCTGCTAACAATACGATCGAAAGACTTCCTACAAGAGTGGGGTCGGGAGACCCTCTCCTCTCCCGACAGTAATTATTCGTGGCGCTTCTTGTCAAACATGACGGATCGCCAGCCGAATTCCACACCGCCCGCGCCCGCGGCTAGTTGGAGCGAGGTGAACATAATTAGTTTAATGTTCTTAAAAGTGCTTAACATAGTCCTGAATGGCAGTGGCTTTTTATGAAAGACTTTTTAGTGAACAAATGTTAACTTGTTTATGATGGAATAAAGCTTAAACTAACCGTAACACGATTGAACAGCTCCAGTTTTCTCCTTAGAGCACAATATGAAATGCCCTTCATAAACAAGAGTGCAGTGACAAAAGGGTCGAAAGACCGAAAAATAAACGGCAAATGTACAAATGCCACGAACCGTGGGAGTCGTGTTTGGTCTGTCTATTTTATTCACCATCATTATTATATAGGGCGGCATCGTTCTGCTAACGCAACTCTATTATAGTTATGTCTCTCTGCGTCTTTTTTTTCTATAGCATAGAGCATAGAGCATTCTATAGCATAGAGCAATATATGTATATACAAACAATGACAGTAACAATGGCTAAACAAGTTAAGCTAAATGAATTTAAGCACTGGAGGCCCCCCTTCCCCTTCCTTATTTATTTATTTATTTATTTATTTTACTTCTTCTCATTGATGTAATTTGTTTTGTTTTTTAAATCAACGTAGTGTAGTGTAAGTAAATAGTATAGCTGTATTGTAAGTAAGTTGTGTACTTGTGCCGTAATTAAAAAAAAAACATTACTATAGAGAGAGGAGAGGGTCTCCCGACCCCACTCCTGTAGCAAGTCTTTCGATCGTATTGTTAGCAGGGGTGGGCTGGGTCAGTTGAGCCCACGATTACCATAGGTGGATGATCAGCGGATGAAAGTACAATTTAAAAAGTTGAATGTACAATGCAAACTTGCAAGTGAAATACGTAAAGTCAGATGTTGAAAGCAAAAACTTGATTGACAAATGCTCAATATTGAATGCGAAAACTTGGAAGTACAACCCGCTGAACCTGAACGTGAACTTGAATATTGCGTACGAAAAGTTGAATGTACTGGGCAAAAACTTGAATGTTGCACGAGGAAAGTTGAATGACGAAAGTGTAAACTCAGATGTCAAACAACAAATGTAGGATAAAATGCGAAAGTAGAATGTAAAATGATCTCTAGAGCAATATTTTTTTCGCTTCAATAGCAAAACTCAGGGACAGATGTTTCTGTTACTTTACGGCTGCCGAAGGGCACAGACATGTCGTCTTACTTACCATTTACACGGGAAAACCGGGGGCGCTTTCCATTCCGGCCAAAAATTCCGTGATTTCCGGTCGAAACTGAATGGAACGGTAAAAATTCCGGGAAAAGTTTTCGAAAATTTAGGAATACGTTTTGAGTGCACCCTCTTTCCGGAAAATCGGAATAACCGGAAATTCCGTTCCATTCGACCAATCCTGCTCGGCCTAAGTTTCTCCGAGCCTGAAATCGAATTCAACATGGCTGATGCAAAAGCTACTGAACATAATATTAGTGCTCTATCTGAGAAACGACTGAAATATCTTAGTTCAAAATCATTGCAGTGGATATGCCTCAACACGCTTTAGTGAGTACTGCGAAAATACCTGTGGGCTACGTTAAATGTGAGCATAACTGCTGTGAAAACAGCTCGCTCGTCATTCGACTCTTGAATAAAGAGGTATCGTACCTAGCCTGCGAACAGGCTCGCCCGTTCGGTTGGGATTATGGCCGAGATAGCCGGTGTAGTCTAAGGCGAGCGGGACGAGCCTAGAGGCGGTCTGGGTGAGGAGGGAGTGCCGTCCCACTCGCTTCGCTCTCGGAGTCACGACGCTACGACTCCCCTCGCTCGCCGAAATTTTTTTTTCCGACCTCGCTGGGGAGCCTGTTCGCAGGCTATATCGTACCCTAAATGTAGTCGCGGACTCCTTTTAATTCTTACGATAAAAGTTATATTGTCACCCTCACCTAATACATGGTTTATTTCAACTTCAGGCGTCGTCGATCGTAGCAGCCAACAAAGCAAGTAAACAAAGGTAAAAAAGTCCTCCGTTTGATTTCGTATTTTCGCCGCGAAACTTAGAACTTGATGACCATTGACCTGGAACGGTTAGTCCAAGAAACGGAAAATACTTTTCCATTCGTCGCATGGAATACCCGGAATTTCAAACCGTGAAAATTTTGTCGAATGGAAAGGCCCCGGAAATTCCAGTTGGAAAATCAAATGGTTCATGCCATTCCGTTGGGAATCTTCGGAAAATATGGCTGTGATATGAGGTGATGCTATTTTCTACTCTTTTGAGCCTCTCTAGCTGATGTGGATATATTTTATAGCTATTCCCCCACTCGGGTGTCTTGAATACTCAGACCCTCTGGGTGTCTCGAAAACTTAGACCCGAAAAATAAAAACATATTCACACTCCGCGTGAATGCCCCCC
>JAHPZR010035090.1:15000-19615 GCA_019787425.1 Platygyra sinensis
ACCAAAATATGTGGACCACCTCCAGAGGTGATCCCGAATATTCCGGTCAGAAGAAACCGAAACGGACCTTTCTATTTGAATTCCGACCGAAATTTCCGGAATCTTTGGCATAATGGAAACTTTCAAAGCACCCCTATTCATTTTGGGTGTTCCTATTGCCCCATAGAATCGAAACAAAAGCTGAAGATCTGAAGAATACAAATAATAAGTCTTCTTGAATAAAGAAGTCTTGTCGCGTAATAGCAAACCCTCGTCAACTATCACGCATGGAAATCGTGAGCAAATAATCTAATTGTTTTAGTATTTGCCCCCGCAGGGTTTTGGCCCATTGGCCAAAACCCGAGGAGGCATTATTGTCTCCCCCGCGTATACGTATAAAGAATGTGTAAAATATTGGTGTAGTATGTGAATCAATCCCGATTTGAAGAAACTAGGCGCGCACGGTGGTCCCGGTTAATTTTTCAGTCAACTCGCGAGGCATTGCCACATGGGTAATTCTTGCAACCACGAACACGAGGAGGAGATCGAGGAAGGTACTATTTCTTGCACGAGGAGAGAGGAAGATATTTGTCTGAATGTCACCACAGTGATTTCTTCATATCTTGAATTCAAAGGTTATTCAGCGGTACCAGATTGAACTGTTTGGTACAGAAGTTCATTTGCCGGACACAAATCAGCAACGGCGTCGACTGACTCGACCCAAAGAACACACGTATAAAGATCACGTTTATTTGGATCGCTTATTTTTACTGAGTAATCCTACGTGGCGTAGAGCCTATGCGACGGCTGGGTTGACTGGCAGGGATCCAAATGTAAATGTTTTGCGGCATTTTCGTTGAGGAGAAAAAGCATGACCCTAATTTGCATATATGCCGGCGACAGTATTAAACGCGATACTTCTGTTTACATCTTGGGAAAAAATCTCGACTCCTGCTCATTCTCGTCCCCAGAGCCCACGATCCTTCTGGCATGTGGTTGGGATCGAGAGCTCTGGCCCGAGCCGATTTTCTGAGCATGCGCAGAGTATTCGTTTCGCATTCTCAACCAATCAGATTTGCTAGATTTGACGGGAAGTCCGTGAATCGCGGACTTCCGGTTTTGGACCAAACCAGAGCTCTCGATCCCAACCACATGCCAGAAGGATCGTGGGCTCTGGGGACGAGAATGGACTGCTGCTCTGCTTTTGAGATACGTATGGTGGCCCATTGTTATCATAGGAAAATCAGCTAGATATGCTTCTTGTATTTGAAAAAAAAATATAAAATAAGAATTGAAATAAAAAAAAATAAAAACAATTAAAGAACAAACGAGTAAACAATAAAAAAAACACAACAATAAAAAAAACACAACAATAAAACTTTATAAAATAAAAATATTAAGAATAAACAAAAAAATAAAACATTAAAAATAAAAAATAAAAAAAAGAAAAAGAAAAAGGAAAAAAAAAAATCAAAATTAAATACTACTGGAAATAAAATGAAGACAAATTTAAAAAGCAAGAGCAAAAAACCTAAGTATAAATGCAAAAACAAATTAAATTTACTATGATAACGAAGGGCCGAAGTGAACATTGCGATTTTCGTTTTCAAAATGAAATGTCGTAAAGCGGCCCATTGTTATCATAGCCTGCGACACTTAAGGTCAGTGGACAACCTCATTCCCAGTTCTCTCTCTTCCTCGACCATCTCAAAATGGCAGGTGGTGTTCGATGCTCAGAATGGGAGAAGGACGAGCATTTGAAGAGTGATCTTGAGCGTTATGTGCTAGCCAATTATTCCAGAAAAGAAATACTAGATTTTGCTAGTCGGGACTACCTGAATATGCATGGAGTCTGCCTACACTTAGTAGGAGATTGAATTTTTTCGGCATCAAGTATATTCGTTATGGTATTCTGAACTACGTGCTAAAAGAGTCCATTGCTCACTCGTCCAATGAGAAGTCGGATCGATTCCTGTATTTAGCCGCAAGTAACCTCCATAAAACCTCAATAGTCGCTGCCATCGCCGCCATTTTGAGTTATTTTTTTGTAAAAAAAATATCTCTTAGTCGGCGCGTCGGGTATGTTATGGACGGGTGGTTCAGTGAGTGGATCAGTGGTTCAGTGGATCAGTGGATTAGTGAGAGATGTATGTATGTCAGACCAATCAGATTGGATGTACTATTAAACACCAATCAAATTTCATGTTGTAAAGGTAAATGGTATGTGAGAAGATTTGATCTTGATACAGTTGAGAACGGCCATATCTATTTTTCTGTTAAAGAGGAGCAAGTATTCATATATTGGGTTTATCTCGAGATTTTCTGTGGGTTAGGCTGAGGATTTTGTGGGCTGGTTTGATAGTCATTAGCAATTAGATAATCAGTCAAAAAAAACAGAGTGTTTGGGATATAACTGCGAGCATGGGATGAAGGGGTGAGCTCTTCCCATTATATAAGGTTTTGAATTAAATGAGTGTTAGCCGCTCTTTTACTGATGTTGATGTGGTTTCTATGATAGGAACAACAATTGTATTTAAGGGGGCGGAATGCACTAGTGGGAATGTGAAGAGGTTGTGACCAGGTTCGAATGGTTTGCGTGTTGTAGTGAAACCTAAATATTGCTGCAGAGTCGAGGGCGAGTCGTTAATTTCAGCATCCATTGATGAGTTTCGGTGATAAGTTTCAACGAGAAAAGCGAAGAGATTACGATTAATTTCGTCAGCATAACAAATAGAAATTGTTCTGTGACGATTTTACATTTGTAATGGTTCTTGTTTACTACTGGGATGAGAAGATATGTTATGAATGAAACTTAATCTTTTCTCGTCGATGTTATCAGGATTTTCGGTTTATCACATTAATAGCCAGCACGAATTGTAGTAGAAGAAAAAGAAAATTTCTGTTTAAGATAACTTAGGGCGCGTTCGTTTGGGATATTCCGGAATAAGAGTATATTCCGGAATATATTCCGCAGCTATTCTGTTCCTGGGAGCAGAATATAGCCGGAATGGAAATCCAAGTATTCCGGAATGAGAATAGCTTCGAAACAAACGCTTTCACGCATTATTCCAATTATTCTTATTCTGGATTGATCATAAACGAACGCGGCGCCGTAAGTGAGGTATATGAAGTCTTGGGAGTTCTATGATTGTATTAAGTACAAGGACTTTGGTGATTGAATAATAAAGACTGACGTGCATGTTGCCGATTTGTGATTTTTAGTCCGGTTTGATGGGGATTGTGACAGTTATATAATACACATTGGGTTGTTTCAGTGTAATGGTGGCTAGTTATGAACGAGGTGAGTTTTGCGTTTTGAAGTAGTTCATGAGTCAGTAGTAAACAAATGGGAAGAGATATTTCAGGTTACAAAGGGTAACTTGAGACTTTTGTTTTTCACAATGAGTAAATTCAATTCGAGGTCACGAATCGTCGCTTTTAGTTCAAAGGACATGCTTTAGAGGAGACGAGACTATCTAGATTTGAATCAGTTTTAACGTTGACAAAATAAGTGGAAGTGACAATTGTTTTGTTCTTGTTTGCAAATGTAACGAGATATTTTATTTTTAGTTACAAAGGGTAATTTGACACCCTTGTTTTTCACAAGGGAGTAAATTCAATTAGAGGTGATGAATAGTGAGCACTTGGTTCCCCGAGATGTTGCTATTTTTAGTTAGAAATAGTAAGTTGACACTTGTGTTTTTTTACAGGGGGGGTAAATTCAGTTAGAGCTGACAAATCGTCACCTCTTGTTCCATGAAATGTTTGAACAAACAAAACGAGATATTGCTATTTTTAGTTACAAATGGTAACTTAATACTTTTGTTTTTCACATGGGAGTAAATTCAATTAGAGCTAACAAGTTATGGCCTCTTGTTCCCAGGATATTAAACAAAAAAAAAAGTTAACAAGTTTGGACAGCTTTTAGGCGTCTGCAGCAGCGGTTTAATATAGTGAATTCTTGGGGCTATGGGGATTTTATGATATTCGTTTCAGTTCGAGATCTTTTTGTTAAAGGTAGAAAAGTACGAAAACTGTTCAAAATAATGTTCTTTGAAGACTGCGTGGCACCATGTTAAACTACAAATTAATTAAATCAGGCTGAAACCAGTCAGAGAGCTTGTTTCTCTTTCTTGCTATTTTTGATTTTTTTTTTGTAAAAAAATTCTTCTTAGTCGGCGCATCGGGTATGTTAATGGTCGCGTCAATGGATGAGTGAGTGAGTGAGTGTGATGTATGTCACATCAATCAGATTGGATCTACTGTAAGTAGCCAATGAAATTTCTTGTTATATTTTAGTCTCAAAGGGTAATTTGACACTTTTGTTTTTCACAAGGGAGAAAATTCAGTTAGAGCTGAAGAATCGTGACCACTCGCTCGTTTGCTGTTTTTAGTTACAAATGGAAACATGACATTTCTGTTTTTCAGAAGGACGACGAATCGTCACCACTAGTTTTCATGAAATGTTTGAACAAAGAAAACGAGATATTGCTATTTTTAGTTACATACATTGGGCTCTTTTAGAGTGCATAACTTTTAGTGGTAGTTATGAAGGAGATGAGTCTTGAGTCTTGAAGGAGTTTATGAGTCGGTAGTATGCAAAGGAAGATATATTTTTATTCTTGGTTACAAAAGT
>JAHPZR010035091.1:0-22500 GCA_019787425.1 Platygyra sinensis
TGCGTGTTCGCCTTCCATATAGTAGCTGAACAGGAGAAGCATTCATACCCTCAGTTGGTGTGTTGCGCCACTCGAGTAACGCCAGCAGGGGATCACGCTTATCAGCTCGAGCTTTGGTCAGCAATGACTTACAAGTCTTAACTGCATTTTCAACACGACCATTACTTTGTGCGTGATAAGGGCTTGATGTGACGTGCTGAAAATCCCATTCCTTACTGAAGGTCTTGAAATCTTCACTGTTGAAGGGAGGCCCATTGTCACTGATAACGGTCACAGGAATACCATGCCTGGAAAACCACGCCTTTAGGACGGTGGTAACACGGGTGCTGGTGGTGCTACTCATATCTTGCACTTCAAAATAACCAGAGTAGTAATCAACGGCTATCAAAAATGATTGCCCGTCCAGCACAAACAGATCAACACCAACTTTCTCCCATGGCAAATTAGGCACACCATGAGGCTTTAAAGGCTCTTTGCATTGTTCGGGCTGAAAACGGTTGCAGATTCCACACCTAGACAAGTGATCTTTGAGCTGGGCAGTGAGTCCAGGCCAGTAAACAATGTCGCGGGCACGACGCAATGTTCCTTCTATTCCAATATGTGATTCATGCAGGCTCTTCACAACGCCAGAACGCTCTTTAAATGGTATCACAAGGCGATGGCCCTTGTAGACCAATCCTTCTTCTATGGTCAGCTCATCACGGCTGTTCCAATACAGCTCAATTACTTGCCTCTGACGCCTGTCATATTTGTGAGCTCCTGGCAGGGTCTCTGGCCAACCCTCATGAATAACATCAGACAGAATCTGTAATTCTTCATCCTTGGCAGTCTCCTCGCGCAGCTTTTCCAGACGAGTGGGGGAGACACTCAGATCTTCACCATGTTTAATCTGCTCTAACTCAAAAGCGAACAGTCGTTCTCTGATAGAACGGACGTCACTGTCTTGGGTCTGACTCACTAGTTCATTTTCCAAGTATGCGCGACTTAATGTATCAGCCAAGAACATGGTCTCTCCTTTCTTGTATTCCACTTGGATGTCATAGTTCTGCAGGCGGAGGCGCATGCGTTGGAGGCGTTTTGGCGAACTGTGGATTGGTTTCTTGAATATGGTTTCCAGCGGCTTGTGGTCTGACTGCACAATTACATTGCTTTTTCCAAAAATGTACTGATCAAATTTCTCACATGCATAAACTATGGCGAGTAGCTCTTTTTCAATCTGAGCATAGTTTTGTTCAGTTTGAGTCATCACGCGAGAGCTGTAAGCTACTGGGCGCTCCTCTTGCAACAGAGCTGCACCAAGTCCACTTTGGGAAGCATCGCATTGAATGACCACTGGCTTATTCACGTCATAGTAGGCAAGAACAGGTGCAGATACAATCATTTCCTTAACATGGGCCACAGCATCAGTATGACTTTGCAGCCAACACCACTCAGCATCTTTTTCAGTGAGTTTTCTCAAGACTTCTGTTTCTTCGGATAGACGTGGGAGGAATTTTGCCAAGTAGTTCACCATGCCCAGGAACCTACGTAAGGACTGAACATCAGTGGGGTCTGGCATCCCCACAATTGCCTCAACCTTGTGTGGATCTGGTTTCAGTCCCTCGGGAGTTAGAATGTGTCCGATGAAAGGAACTTCTTGCTGTCTCAGTAGGGCTTTCTTCTTGTTCAACTTCAGGTTTCTCTCACGGCAGCGGTCTAAGAAGGCACGCACATTTCGGTCATGGTCTGCTTGCCACTCAGTAGGTGTGTTGCCAAATCCAACGATCACAAAATCATCTGCAATTACTTCTACCCCTTTAAGCCCCTCAATGTGCTCTCGCATTTTGCGCTGCCAAACTTCCGGTGCACTATTGATGCCGAATGGCATTCGTTTCCAACGATAGCGCCCGAATGGGGTGTTAAATGTTGTTAAACTACTAGACTCATCGTCAAGTTCCACTTGCCAGAAACCATTACTGGCATCAAAAACACTGAACAGTTTTGCCCCATTCAGCCTAGTTGCAATTTCTTCAATTGTGGGCATCGGGAAATGTTCACGCTTTATGGCCATATTCAGATCCCTGGGATCCAAACAGATGCGTAACTTGGGTTCCCCCTCAGCTTCAGTGGATGGCTTGCTCACCACTAGCATACTTGATACCCAGTCGGTAGGATGGTCAACGTGTTCAATTATGTTGGCAGATACCATTTCTTCGAGTTTCTGCTGAACCCGCTCAGTCATCGCAACAGGTAGACGCCTGGGAGGATGCACTACAGGTCTGATGGACTCGTCTATTACAATGTGGTACTGTCCGTCCAGCTTTCCTAGACCTTCAAATACATCGTCATACTCTTCCAGCAATGGCTCTGTGTCGGACTTCAGTACACTGACGCGTGGATCTCGGTCACTGTCGAGAATCTTTATCAAGTTCATTTCCAGCATTGTCTGCTTAGACAGTATGGGCTCATACCCATGGCCCCTGACTACATTGACTTCAATTTTGTGTGTGTTTCCTTTGCGGGAGACATATACTGTGGCTTTGCCCTCGATGGGTTGCTCATCTCCATTAGCTAAAACCAAGACTGACTTGCCACGTGCACTGAGGAAATTCAAGTGTTGATCGTCTGTCACCTTCTTGTACACATCCAAAGGCAAAAGATTGCATTCAGCCCCCGTGTCCATCAGGAAACTTACATCATGACTTGAAAAGGGCTTAGACTCCTTTGATACAGTAAGGGTTACCATCTCACGACCTCTGTTTCCAACACCTGCAGCACTTAAATAGAATCGCTCTTGGACAGTAGACACCTTGCTTTTTGCTGGGCACTTGGCAACAAAATGATTCCTCTTTTTACAATACGCACAAATCTGACCAAAGGCAGGGCAGCTGCGTCTTTCATGGTTCCTACCACAGAATCTACAGTCCTTGATCCAACCACTGCTGACAGATGGGACATTTTCCGACTGCTCTTTCTCTTTCTCTTTCACAGCACTCAATCCAGACTCAGCAGACATAACTTTCATTTGAACAGCCGTACTCTCGGCGGCACGAGCGATATCTATAGCTTTCTCAAGGGTCAATTTCTTTTCTTTGAGCAAATTTTCACGTACCTTGGCAGTTTTGGTACCTGTCACCAGTCGATCCCGGAGGAGCTGATCAGGTGTGATTGACTCGAAATCACAATTTGCTGCAATTTGGCGGAGCTCCGTCAAATATTGATCAACAGTCTCAGATTCCCGCTGATCCCGCGTAAAGAAAAGAAAACGTTCGTAAATAGTGTTTTCCCTAGGAATGCAATACTCTTCAAACTTGCTTACAACCGCAGCGATTTTCTTCGCGTCGTCTGGCGAGGCCCATGTGAATGTACGAAACACCTTGTTCGCTTCTTTTCCAATTACTGCCAAAAGTGTTGCTACTTGGCGTGCTTCTTCCTCTTTATCTAGCTTCGTAGCCAACCTGTAATTATTCCAAGCAGAGACCCAAGTTCGCCAATTGGACGCGGTCGAACCGTCATTTAGCTCGAGTATGTCAGGAGGAGGTATTTGGAAATTCGCCATTGTTGTCAAACTTGAAGCCGGACTTGTCGAAGGAAGCTGTTCGCAATCTTCACCACTGCTTTCACTCATAAATTCGGCAACTTCTGCCACAAATCATTCAGTTTTCGGGACGTGTGGATTCGGGAAACTTCTGACACCATGTAACGAAAAGCGGATAGACCACAGAGTCCACAGACTAAACTAATTTTAATGCCCTGGCCGAAACAACCACGTTACAAGATGGCTGACTGCACACACTGGTCACGTGACCCCGCAAGGCGGGAAACTGGACTGGTTCTTCATGTAAGCGCACTCGTTACAGTTTTCACAAGGAGTAAATACAATGAGAGGTCACGAATCGCGGCTTCTAGTTGTTAGGACGTGTTTTAGAGGAGACGAGACTATTAAGATTTGAAATAGTTTTAACGTTTACAAGATAAGTGCCGGTAACGATTGTTATGTTCTTGTTGTATGCAAATATAACGAGATATTTTTAGTTTTTAGTTACAAGAGGTAATTTGATATTCTTGTTTTTCACAAGCTGGGAGCAAATTCAATTACAGCTGACGAATCGTGACCACTTGTTCCCACGAGATGTTTGCTATTTTTAGTTACAAATGGTAATTTGACACTTTTGTTTTTCACAAAGGACTAAATTCAAATAGAGGTGATGAATCGTGAGCACTTGTTCCCACGAGATGTTTGCTATTTTTAGTTACAAATGGTAACTTGACACTTTTGTTTTTCACAAAGGAGTAAATTCAATTAGAGCTTACAAATTATCGGTTATTGTTCCCAGGATATTAAACAGAAAAAAAGCTTGCATTTCTATGCTGCTCTTACATCTCTGTAGTAGCAGTTTAATATATTTATTTGATGACGTTCATTTCAGTCCGATATTTTTAAAAGTAGAAAGTATGAAACCTGTTTAAATGTTCTTTGAGGACTGCGTAGCGTCAAGTTAAAGTGTAATTTAATTAAATCAGACTTTCAACGTGTCAGAGAGGTTTTTCTTTTTCTTTCTATTTTTGGTGAAGTAGTGTTGTTGCGTTGTATTGTGTAAAAAGGGTAAACTTACGACTCTTAAAAAATGCGAAAAGTTCTCTTACTTGAATATTTTTGAGCATAAATTCACCTTACGGGTTGGAAGGGCTATGTGATCGGTGAGTGACGGAATTATGCATGTAGGCGTGTCGCACCAATCACAGTGAGGGTTGTATCAAAAAACGAATCAAATTGTCTGTTAGAAATAAGATGGTATCTATATCAGTCTGGGGGCGTGTCAGATTACTGTAGTTTGTTCAGTTGAACATTTTACGTGTCTTCGATTTAGCTTTATGGAGGGAGAATTACATAAGGAAAGCATTTTTTGTGACGCTCAGCTGCTTACAACGCACACGCTGTCAGCAAAAGGCCCAACACTAAATTGTGATTCGAGCGTTTGTTTTGGACGGGCTAGTTTTGTTGACCGAAGTAAAAATCGTAGGAAGAGCAATGTTATTATGAAGTTATTTGTGTGGTTATTACAAAGAGTTGCAGAAATGGTAAGAAATGTCGTTTTGATTGTGTCATGGCCTACTCTGCGTCCAAATTGGCTGGGAATATTTCGTATAGTAGGTGTGGTGTCATACAAGATTTTTGCTATGGTAGTCACATGTGAGAAACAGGAACAGAGAGAAACAATTGTAGACGATCAGCGAGACATGGATATTGGTAAAGCTGCAGATGCTCTTGTCGAAAGTGAGCATGTATGCGGAGAGTTAAAAACAAAACTTCCAAGCGTTAGTTCATTGAACTTTAGAGAAATAACACTGCGTACTAAATGTAAAGTGAGTGAAGGATTGTGCGCAAAAGCTAAGGATTTCAAGCTTATGTATGGGATCGATGGCAATTTGGAGGGAATAAGATGCTCTGAAAACGAGTTAAAAAGTGTAAGATCAAGATATTGTATTTTCCAATGTAGCGGAGGATGCGAAAGTGTTACTGGAAGACGTAAGTTTAGATGTCGGGAACCTTCAAGAATTAGTTCCAGGGTTAAGATTTGTATGCACAAGAATAGAAAGATAAGATGCTTATTTAGGAGAAAAGTAGTGGGAACTGTTCCAAGGTCATCAATTCTTTACAAGTTCAGAAAAAGTAGTATTCGAAAGGAGCACTTTTGTTTCAAGTATTTCTTTGGGATATCAGCTAAAAAGGAAAAAAAGAAGAAGGAAAAAAAGGCGTATGATATGCTTAATAAGCGTAGGAAAAGAGTCGTTTTTAAAAATTGTTGTGAAGTATTTACGGATAAAAATCATCAAAGTTTGTATAAGAATATTAAACTCTTTAATGACATAGAAAGTAATCCTGGACCAGTATACGTGAATGAGTTATATACAGTAACAGGAAGTTTTCATCAAGGTAACGAAGAGTTATTTGGGATAAATGCTGGAAAACAGTGTGTTGTAAATAGTCTAGTAGCGATTATATTTAATGCAGCTGTTAGCTGTTTTGCAGAAGCATGGAACAGTACAAAAATGGACGATATTCTTCGTGTGGGAAATGGCCTTTACTCATACATTCATTTATCAATAAAAGAGGATTTGCTTTTACTAAGTGAAATACCCAGTGCATTGTCCTTAGATGATGAAACATACAGATTATCTTACAGTGAAAGCATTGCCGGTGATGTGAACATGTTAGAGTCAAGAGACTGCTATTTTTCTTTGTTGGAAGCATTGCGTTCTTTGTAAAGGCGATATGATGCCTGTCTGCTAACAATATTTTGTAATACAGTGGCGATATTTTTTTCTGAAAATAAAATAAAATTGTTTGATGCTCATTCTAGAGATAATTGGGGCAATGCATGCAGTGAAGGAACTTCCGTTTTTGCTTGAGTTTTCAAGGTTAGAAAAGTTAATCGACTATTTGCAAAGGTTTTATTCATGTGGTAAAGTCGTACCTTTTGAAGTGATAGGTGTACATGTTAGCAAGTTAATGTTCAAAGAATGTGGTGTAAATATTGTTAATAGTAACAAGATGGAGTGCAATTTTAGTGAAAGTACAAAGGCCTATAATAGAGTGTCGGTCATAGAAAAGGATTACGCGGGTCATAGCAAAACAGGGAGACTGGATGAGATCAGAGAGCAGAGGCGTCGAGAGAGACAGATGGAGACATGTGAACAAAGAGTTTTGAGGCTTCAGGAGATGAGAGAAAGAAACAAAGCAAAAAGGCAAGATGAATCTGAAGAAGAAAAGAGGATGAGGTTGGACAAAGCTAAAGAAAGAAATCGAAAGGCACGAAATATTGAGACGGAAGAAAGTAAAAAATCAAGATTAGAGAAAATGAAGAAATGTAGAGAGCAAAGGAAAAATCGGGAGACAATAGAACAAAGGGAGATTAAATTAAAAAAATTGAAGGAGGGATTTCAGCAAAGAAAAACTCAAGAAACAGTTGAACAAAGGGAGGTTAGATTAAAGAAATTGAAAGAGAAGGTTCAGCAAAGAAAAAATCAAGAAACAGTTGAACAAAGAGAGACGAGATTAAAAAAGAGAAGAGATAGTTTTAGGGAGAGGAAACAACAGGAAACAGTTGAGCAAAGGGAGGTTAGATTAAAGAAATTGAAAGAGGGATTTCAGAAAGAAAGAATCAAGAAACAGTTGAACAAAGAGAGACGAGATTAAAAAAGAGAAGAGATAGTTTTAGGAGAGGAAACAACAGGAAACAGTTGAGCAAAGGGAGGTTAGATTAAAGAAATTGAAAGAGGGATTTCAGAAAAGAAAGAATCAAGAAACAGTTGAACAAAGAGAGACGAGATTAAAAAGAGAAGAGATAGTTTTAGGGAGAGGAAACAACAGGAAACAGTTGAGCAAAGGGAGGTTAGATTAAAGAAATTAAAAGAGGAGTTTCAGCAAAGAAAGAATCAAGAAGCAATTGAACAAAGAGAGACGAGATTAAAAAAGAGAAGAGATAGTTTTAGGGAGAGGAAACAACAGGAAACTGTTGAGCAAAGGGAGGTTAGATTAAAGGAATTAAAAGAGGAGTTTCAGCGAAGAAAAAATCAAGAAACAGTTGAACAAAGAGAGACGAGATTAAAAAAAAGAAGATATAGTTTTAGGCAAAGGAAACAACAGGAAACGGTTGAGCAAAGAGAGGTTAGATTAAAGAAATTGAAAGAGGGATTTCAGCAAAGAAAAACTCGAGAATCAGTTGAGCAAAGGAAGGTTAGATTAAAGAAATTGAAAGAGGAGTTTCAGCAGAGGAAAAATCAGGAAACAGTTGAACAAAGAGAGACGAGATTAAAAAAGAGAAGAGATAATCTTAGGCAAAGGAAACAACAGGAAACAGTTGAACAAAGAGAGACGAGATTAAAAAAGAGAAGAGATAGTCTTAAGCAAAGAAAACAACAGGAGACAGTTGAAGAAAGGGAGGTTAGATTAAAAAGAAAGAAAGACAATTTTGAGCTAAGGAAAACACAGGAAACAGTGGAGCAAAGAACGTCTAGATTACTCAAAGTAAGAAGAAAGAAGTGAAAAAAAGGAAGAGAGAAAAGAAAAAAAGGAAGAGAGAAAAGAACTTAGATTGGAAACTATCAGAAAAAGCATGGAGCGCAAGAGAAAAAGTAAGACAGAAATTAATAGAGATGCGGGACTTAAAAGAAAGAAACAGAGGCAGAATGAAACTAAAGACAGCTCAATACCTGAATTAATTTTAAAATTCCACCAGGTCATTGCAGAGGGGCCGACATTTGTGTGCATTTGTTGTGATCAGTTGTGGTACAAACATAGTGTTCAAAAGGCTGGAGTACTGTCTACTTTTGAAAATGGTGCCATTAGAACATGCATCAAAGCTACTTCAAGTAATGAATTAGATATAAAGTGGATTTGCAGAACGTGTTTGGCGAACTTGAGGAAAAATAAGATTCCAAGGTGTGCTATAGTTAATAAAATGGCATTTCCGTACAAACCAGAAACTCTTGATCTGACAGAGTTGGAATGGAGATTAGTGTCGCCTCGATTAGTGTTTGAAAAGTTACATGAAGCACCACGCGGAAAGCAAATGAAAATTTATGGTAATATTGTAAATGTTCCAGCAAATGTTGCGAACACAGTGAGCGTGTTGCCCAGACTAGGTGAACAAGAAGGAACAATTAAAGTGCAACTTAAGAGAAAGTTAAAATACAAAAGTTACATTTTGTCACAAAATATTAGACCAGAAAAAGTGTTTGAAGCGGCACAATGGTTAATAGAGAATGGTTCTCTCTTTAAACAGGAGAAGATAGCGCTGAATAAAGAGTGGCTTAATAGACAAAAACGTCATCGTCAATTAGAGGTAAGGGAGTTTTATCATGAGATGTCTTCTACATCAGACTGCAAGGATTCAGATATGTCAGATAGTCCTAGTGAACTAGTATCAAGAATGTACTTGTATTTTTGTCTCGAATGTCAGCAATTTTCAAGTACATTTTATGATTTAAATGAACATATGATTGTAGTACATAACGCAAGTTATGATAGCGAGGATTGTGATAATTCATATCGATATGGTGTTATAAAACAGCACCCCGATCAAGAAGTTGAGCATTTATATTTTTGTTCTATTTGTAACCATTGTGAAAATCAAGAGGAATCCATTAGATATCATATGACAGTTATACATGATATTCCTTCAGAACAATTTGTAAGGGAACACTGTTTACTATTTGAAAATGATGCTGGAAAGATATCGATTCACAGAATTCTGGAGCCAAATAATGTTCTTTTGGTAGAAGTGGTCAAAAATGGGTACATGGTTAGAAATAGTGTCCCCATTTTGATTTCTATTGCAGTACCTGCTAGTGTACATATAAGAGTTTTTGGAGATAAAAAATTACTATCTGATGAAAATTCCACAGTAAGCGAATCTTACATAGTTGAGAATGATACATGGAATGAAAATGATGACGAAGAGTGCGCAGGTGCTTTGGATACAATGTTGATATCGCCAGAGTTTATAGGAGACGATGAACATTCCCAGTCAGTTTTTTCCTTTGCTCCTGGAGAAGGTAACAAACCATTGAGTATTTTTAAAGACAAGAACTGTGAGGAATTAGCATATCCAGGTATATTTTGTGGTGATGCAAGGGCTGAAAATAGTGCTCGGCATGTTCCAGTGTACTACAGTGATATTTGTAAATCTGAATTGAGGAGGTCTGATAGAAGAGCCAGTATGTGCATTGAAAACCTATTTTTTAGAGTAAAAAAATTACAAATGAAAATTCTGTTGGGTAAGTCGCAAGTTGCCCTTCGTAAACACAAAACTAAAGGCCGAAAAATAACTGCTGGGGATTTAAAAAAAGATGGAGCACTGGAGAAGTTATGTTATTCAGATGATGGATATAGATTTTTAAGAGCGCTAAGGGGGTCTCCTCCGTATTTTGAGAAGGCTAAGAAGGATTTATTTGCAATGATTAGGCAACTGGGGCCTGCTACACTTTTCTGTAGTTTTTCTGCAGCAGAGACTAAGTGGAAGCACCTTCTTAGAATTCTTGGCAAATTGATTGATAAAAAAGAGTATAGTGACGAGGAATTAGACAATTTAACCTGGGAAGAAAAGACAAGGCTTATTCAGAGTGACCCAGTTACTTGTGCACGACACTTTGATTACCAGTTTCAACAGTTTTTCTTAAAATTTCTGTCAAGTAATTTATCGCCCTTAGGAAACATTAAAGACTGGTTTTACCGAGTTGAATTCCAGCAACGTGGTTCACCTCATATACATATGCTCCTGTGGATTAAAGATGCTCCTCGATTTGGTGTGCAATCAGATAAAGAGGTTACTGACTTCATCAATCAGGTTATAACATGTAGTAAAGCAGCAAATGACATTACTTTGTCCGAGTTAGTAATACCGCAGTATCACAGTCATTCGCAAACATGCAAGAAGAAAAACCGAATGGTGTGTAGATTCAACTTTCCACAACCACCTATGCGTAATACAGCTATTTTATACCCATTAGAAGATGATATTCCGGCCAGTGAAAGAGAAAAGCATAAAGGAGAATTTCGGAAACTTCATGAGAAACTTAATGATATGAAAGATGGAGAAGACATATCATTTGATGATCTACTTGAAAAATTAGGTGTTTGTGAAGAAAACTATATCCTTGCTATACGAGCATCACTAGTGACAGCAACAATTTTTTTGCAGAGAAATCCTAATGAGTTAAGAATAAATAATTATAACAAATCATGTCTTCTAGCATGGAGAGCAAATATGGATATTCAGTATGTTTTAGATGTGTATGCGTGTGCTATGTATATTGTTTCTTATATATCTAAAGCTCAACGTGGTATGAGTGAACTTCTAAGGGTTGCATGCGAGGAGGCCAAAAGTGGGAACTGTAGTGTTAAGCAACAAGTAAGGGATATTGGAAATAAGTTTCTCAATGCCGTTGAAATTTCTGCACAGGAAGCTGTTTATCTTGCTTTGCAATTGCCTATGAGACGATCGTCACGTGAAATTGTGTTTATTCCAAGTTCTCCACCAGATGAACGAATCTAACTTTTGAAATCACTAGATCAAATCAAAGAAATGGAGGATGAGTCAGAGGAAATAGAAACTGGTAGTCTTATTAAAAGGTATATTGAAAGGCCGCACAGTTTGGAAAATGTAACTCTAGCTGATTGGGCTGCGTGGTATGATATAAAGAGTAATGGTAAAAATATTCATCAGAAGTTTTGCAGAGAAGACAACGATGGGTTGCTACTGGAAACACAAGACGAAGATAATCTTGAAGATGATTATGAGAGTCGTAGTGATGAGTCAACTAAATTGAAGACGCCAAGTGAAGTCCTCAAAAAGCGAGCAAAATGTAGGGTCATCAGAAGTGTTTGGTTCAATAAAGAAGTTGATGCGGAAAAGTACTTTAGAGAGTTGTTGTTTCTTTTTAGTCCTTGGAGAGATGAAGCACGTGATATTCAAAGTTTTAGGCCATTTGAACAGAGATGTCGTGAAATGAGTGAACAGATTAATTGCCAATTAGCAGAATATTGCCCATATAGTTCTCAAATTGATGAAGCAATGCTTAATATGACAGACATTGATGACAATAACATGTGAGATTCAATAGCACCTAATACACAACATACAGAATTAATTGATAGCTCTCATAGTATAAGGGAAATTGGTAATGATTTAGATAATGGTGATCAAAATTATGATCTTTCTGATGATCTTGGGATACCTTCTTGTTCAATTGTGGATCAGGATACAATTTGCAATGAAATGTCTGATGATGAATATCGCCAAGCAGTACGTTCTCTGAATAATGAGCAATTAGGTTTTTTCTATCATATTCTGCATCTTCTTAGGACAAGTGATATTGCCTTTTATTGCTTTCTCAGTGGCGGTGGAGGAGTTGGAAAATCTCATGTAACAAAAGCACTGTATCAAGCAGCAGTTAAATGTTTAAACACAAATGTAGGTGATGATTTTCAACGAATAAGAGCTCTTATTCTCGCACCAACGGGAAAAGCAGCATTTAATATCCGTGGTTGTACAATTCATAGTGCACTGTCTGTACCTGCAAATCGTTCATTACACAGTTATCAAAGATTAGATTCTAGTAGGCTGAATTCATTACGTAATAAGCTAGGAGGTTTGAAAGTAATCTTTGTCGATGAAATTTCTATGGTCGGAAATTCTATGTTTAATGTTCAGTTAAACAAAAGACTACAAGAAATCAAGGGAGTGGAAAGTGATTTTGGAGGGGTCAGCATAATCGCTATCGGAGACCTTTTTCAATTAGAGCCAGTTTTTGATGGTTACGTTTTTGAAACATTAAAAGGTTCTTATGGTGCATTAGCAACAAACTTGTGGAGGAAACATTTTGCTATGTATGAGCTTTGTCAAATTATGAGACAAAGGGAGAGTCGTCTATTTGCCGAGATTCTTAATAGATTACGAGAAGGAAAACATACAGAAGAAGACATTAGAATACTAAAGCAAAGATTAATTGGTGAAAATGATCCGAATTATCCTTATCATGCCCCTCATCTGTTCTATCAAAATAAGAAAGTAGAGAATTTTAACAAAAAGGTATACAATGCTTCCCATGAGGAAAAGTTCTCAATAATTGCATCTGATTTTGTAATTGGTGCACAGTCTGAACAGATGAAAGAAACTCTGCTAAGCAGAATTCCTAATGATCCTAGAAAAACAATGCAATTGGCTTCAGAATTATGTATTGCAATAAATCAGAGAACTGAAATTGCTGTGAATACCAGACTAGATGATGGATTAACAAATGGAGCTGGAAACGTAGTGAAATATGTGGAATTGTACAACCCCCCACAACCGCAAGGAATAATCTGGGTGAAATTTGATCACGATCATGTTGGACAGAAAACAAGAAATGAGAACAGGCAGTTGTATACAAGTAATATTGATGGATCCTGGACTCCAATTATGCCTACAACCGCACAGTTTTGCATTGGTAAATCGAGTAGTTGCAAAATAGTGAGGAAACAATTCCCATTAAGATTGTCAGCCGCAAAGACCATTCATAGAGCACAAGGAGACACAGAAAGAGAAGTAGTAGTTAATCTCGAAGCAAGTCGAAAAATTCCACATATTCATTACGTAGCATTAAGTAGAGTTACGACACTTGAGGGATTGTATATAACAAATTTGAATGAAGAGAAAATCTGCGTTAGTAGTAAAGTTGAAGAAGAGATGAATAGGTTAAGAACAAGTGCTTATCTTAAGCCATGTCAGTTACAATTAATAAGCCAACACGATCGAACTTTTGTGAAAATAATGTTTTTAAATGCGAGGTCACTACATAAACACTTTTTGGATGTTAAGAATTATGTGGGGTTTTATTCACCAGATGTTGCTATTTTTTCAGAGACAAGACTAAGTGTTTTAGATGGAATTCAAGAATTTGAAATCGAAAAATATACACTTTTTAGAAATGACGAGGCAATGACTTTGTCAAATCAAAGACCATTTCATGGGACTGCCATTTACTGCTGTCTTTCATGTAAAATAGGATATCCTAAATGCCAGAATGCTTTTGGTGTAGAAATTACTGTCACAGAATTGGAGTGTCTACCACATGTTATAATTGCTGGAGTTTACAGATCACCCAGTGTTCCTGTAAGACAGCTTTATGAGGCGTTGAGACATTTATATTGCAGCACTTTATGTTTTAAGCAATTCCATATTATAATTGGGGATTTCAATGTTAATTGGCTGAATAAGCAACAAATGAGTGGTTTATATAACTTAATGGTTTCAGAATATGGTTATTGTCAAGTTGTTAATGACTATACGACTTGTAATAGAACTATTATTGATCATATTTACACTAACATTGAACGGAATTATATAGATGTTGGCATACTAGAGACATATTATAGTGACCACAAAGCAGTTTGGATAGGTGTCAATAGGGAATTACATCAGTAAAAAAAATTATCGAGGGATATTGGGGTAAATATTGTGAAATTTAACTTGGAAGTAATTGGTATTTTCCCCTTTTTCCCCATGCAATTTCCCATTAGGGGAGAGGGGATCATTGAAGTCATCAGTGTCTTAATTTAAGGTAAGCAGGTATTTTTTCTTTTTCTTAAGAAATAGAAAACATGTACTGTTTCTATCAAGTTTTAGTATAAATCTCAGTACTAACATTCTATCACGAAGGCCGTCCTTTGATCGACTATACTACGTTTTATCTATTCTGTGATAGATATCGAGTAATATAGTAGTGTGCTCTTCTTAACAAACGGTCAGTCGCTTCCTGGCGTTTGCAAAGTGTCTGTGAAGAGAGGATTTGTATGAAAGTAGCAGATTTATACTGAAACAATTAGTTTATTTGCTCTCAATTTCTATGCGTGATAGAAATGCGATAGAAATCTCGAGTTCATAATCTAGTTGTTTAATAGAAACACGAGATTTATCCAATCAACGTGCGCATTTCCATAGGGCTGTTTTCTTAGAAGTATGCAACATAAGTGTTGTGAAGTGTTATTAACTTATATTATTGCCACTGTCTTACTAGTTAATGTTGCGTAGACATAGTTAACTGAATGATCCATTGCATTTGAAATTTCACAAGTGATAATGAAATGGGTCTTTACAATGTTTACTGTATTCTGTGTTATTTTCTTTTTAGAGAAGAGAATTAGTCTGTTGATGTTGTTCCTGGTCTGATGCATGTATACTGGAATAAGCAAACTGTGTTCACAGAAACAAGAAAGAAAATTGAAAACAAAGTCATAATTGAAGGTAGGTAGCTAGCATTACTCATGCCAGAAACCTGATTCTTGTAAATGTTGTGTTCTTTGGAAAACAAAAAGAAAAATTGTACAGTTAATGACCTTGTTGTTAAAGCAGCTGATCTGGTTGGAAATTGTTTTTATAATTTCTTATACAATGTAGTAATGCACTTGTTGTTAAAAGTAAATTACCGGTATACCATTTGTTGTTAAAAAGTCTTTGTTTTTATTTCAGAGATGTATGTTGTTAAAAAGATGAGTTGTTGAACAGCATTATATTACCTCTTCAAAAATGGAACAATGATATAAATTGTCAGCTTGATCCTGAAGATGTTTGCCTAATACGTGAGAATGGAACTGGACACCTGAACAAGCCTGTTTTAATTTGAGTCGAAAATCATAGCAAAGAAATACTATATGCTACAAGAAAATGGCAGTTTAACATAAAACTTAATGGTGAAATGGATGGAATGGATATTGTGTTGTCTACAACTGAATGTTTCCATGGTTAAGATTGTATCAAAAAAATAGTCTTTTGGACAAGGTGACTATGGAGACTCAGAATTATGTGGAGTTGTTCAACCTGACAATGTAACTGGCGACTACAAATTGGCTTCAAGTTGGCTGGTCATGTAATGGAATATTTTTTTATGTAACCAGCACGTTAGCAATGATGCCCAGGAGAAAATGACAATAATAATTGACAAACACTAATATTGAATAACTTAATCTAAGGAAGAGAACAACTACTAAAAGATAGTTTTTACTCTAGAGAAGAACTATTATTTATCCATGATATCATCAATGGTGACTGAATTTATCAGTTGATCAACTACTGGATTTTAGAATAGAACTGCAACAATGTGACAGATGACCAGCAAGGCTACAAGAGTCCTGTAAACTTTATATTTTTGTAGTATATTGTACAGCTACAATGTAATGACACTAATTTGTTGCAAATGTGTTAAAGGTTCAAATAAGAACATAATATATACATTAGTAGTTCAATTGATAGAAACTTAGAAACTTTCTTTTGTTTAGTCATAATCAGCTACATATGATAGGACGTTACATGACAATTTTGCTATGAACAGTTTGTTCTGTTATAAAACATAGTTTTTAAATACACATTTCTTGACAAAAAGCCATTAGTCCCTAAAGTATTACGGTAAAATGAAAACTCCAGTTGCCTTGATTGTTATTTTACTGGGTTCAACGGAGGAAGATGTAGTCAGGTGATTGATGTTTCTACAGGGCAAATTCATATCATTGAATATTTATTAAATACTTTTGTAAATAGAGGCATGTTTCCTACACAGGAAGGTTTAAATGAACATGTATGCACTGTATATCTATTATTACAGGTGCAAACTTTCAGGTTTTGTTTTCACGTATGTCATTTAATGTCTAATTTTTCACTTTTCTTTATGTTAACAAAAAGAGCTAACATGCCAATTGTATAAGGATAATTGTTCTTAGATTCATCACATCCTTTTGTGAACTCTCAACTTTTTGATGTGTTTTACAACCGAGTATTTTCACGTAATTTTCAGTAACTCCAGGAACTAAGACACTATCATAAGACACAAAGACAGTAAGGTGTAAACTTTAATATTTAATTAATGTGTTTTAATTGAGAGTAAAACGAATTAGAAACATGTACTTGCATGTGTGAACTACATAAAATATGTCACAACTACAGCCCTATACAGTACCTCATTTTATTATATGGCTAGCTCCGTGAGCGGGCAAGATGAACCAAATCGCGCGCTGTGATTGGCTACCCGAGTGGGCAAGATGGAGCCATCTTGCCCACTCGGGACTACCCGCTGCATCCCGAAAGCAAAATTTCACCAAAAGCCATATAATAAATCCTTTATTGACCAAGTTTGTTCGGTCAAGATGGCTGGATATTGGCCTCGTTCTTTTTTTTGTGAGTTTATGGACCTCGACTTCGTCTCGGTCCATAAACTCGCAAAAAAAAGAACTTGGCCAATATCCAGCCATCTTGACCTCACACTTGGTCAATAACCCATACTTCTTGATGACATTAAAGCTATATAATTATGTGTTTCAGAAAACTCCTTGTTTTCCTTCACCTTGTAATATCATTTTCTTTAAAACATATTATTCATTCAAAATATTTCCCCGTTTCTGATTGGTTAAAATCACATGCATACATGTAATTTACCATAACCAGCTGCTGTTGACCAAGTTTGTAAAGAATTTTGTCACATTCAACCAATGACATCAAAAGTGCAGCCAGTTGCAGATTATTGAACCATTGATATCAAAATGACATCAAAAGTGCAGCCCGCTGCAGATTATTGAATCACTGACCGAGAAAACCTGGGGAAAATGGCTGCAAGTAGATTTACAAGTTTGAGCAAAGAAAATATTTTAAATGAATCATAAAGCAATTATTGAATTCAGCTTTCATAGGATATGAAGAATTCTGCGGGTTTCACAGAGTTTTATCCACTTCGGACTCAGTAGATAACACCTTCTTCGACCTGCAGAATTCTACATATCCTACTCAGCCTCATTCAATAATTGCTACATACATATGTGCATATCGTAAAATCCCCTTTTAGAGTTCTGGGCTTATATAACTATATAAGAGGTTTTGTATGAGCTTACAAGGCTGTACTCTAACAAAGCCCAGTGGCCTGAGGTGAGCAACATGTGGTTCTGGGCGACTTAAGAAAAAATATTGGTCCTCTGGCTGGGTATCACTCAGAACTGCAGTAAAGTGATTAGAACTTGCAAACACTTGTTGAAATGCAAACAAAATCATTCTTACTGTAAAACATCTAGTACTGTGAATGCATGTGTGATGTCAAAGAAAATCCATCTGTGAAAAACTGTGAAGTCCCCCTGGAATGAAAAATCCTGCAGGCTGGGGTGTCAAACTAAAATAAAACTTCTATTAGGGGAATATGGATACTTTCTGGAACCACAAATTAATGACATATTAATTAAATTAAAAACATATTCAAAATTTATTCAAAATGTATCCAAAACTATTTTGTAAGAGTCTGTTTAAAACTATCAGTTTCTTTAATGTTCTTAATTTTCTCAATCAGGTCATTCCACTTTGACCCCGAAAGTAAAATGTCCTTTATATTTTCATTTTCCAATAAATGGCTTATAAATGGAGCCGCTCATAATTAGGAGGGGGGGGGGGGATAGACTGTTTTGAAATGACATGAGAAATCTGAGAAACAAATTAAAGCTAACATACCATTACATTTGAAGCTATATTTACCCTATTGTTACCCTATAATTAAAAAATGAGTACTGCTAAATGTTCATAATAAAGTAAACCGGAAAGTTGTTTTAATTGATTAAGGTTATGTTATAAGGATATTATTAAGGATTATTTTATTTATGCCTAAAATAAAAGTAAATCAATGAGGAACTGCTGAAAAATAAGCGTAAATTTGGCATTGATGGCAAAACCTAAGTTAACTATTACATTTGTACCAAGATCATTACAAACCAGAAGTAAGCAGAAGTAGGTACTTCCCACCATGTATCAGCTATATATATCTAATAAGTATGCAATAGAGGACTTTTTTTGTGTTTATAATCTAGCCTCATTTAAGGACGGTGCCCACTTTTGTTAGTGCGTACACGTTCTGCGCATCACGCAAGCCATGGTTTAAGCGTGCCCGCACTGGGGTTGACATTGATGCAATCAACTACGCCACCAAGTACACGACTAAAATTAAAACAAAATTTTCCTACGGTGATCAAATCAATTTTAATGAACCTGTAGTTAAGACAGGAAGACCAGATAGTAGCATATCGCTAACCACTAACTGTTAACGTATTCCAGTTGAAAACCTAGCTGTTATTTTTCGAAAATTACGCTGAAAAACATGTACTTGCGGATGGCGTAGTGCGCGCGCAAAAATACAAATGTCTTACTTAGTGGGGAGGTGACAGGAAAAAATGTAACGGTCACTTTAAAAGTTCTCAAAAAAGATCAATAACTTAAAAAATTGCGTGGCTACCCCTACATTTTATGTTGCGCAATGGAAGTGGCAAGCCTATTCAACATGTGATTAGTTTCTGGTTGAGAGCAAAAGGTATTTAGATTGTATTTTAGCTGAACCAGTGGAAGGCTGATAGAGACGCTAAAAGCGCTTTTGCAACGATTTTGTTATTAAAAACGTACCAAAAATGATTTTATGTTACCGTTTGCCATGTAGTTTAAAGATCTTTTAAAATGTGTTTGCTTTTCTGTATGTAAAGGCGAATTCTAAGGAAATCTGTGAGGAAATATCGTTTCCCTCTTTTTTCAGAAAAATACTGATGTCAGCATTTTTGTTGGCATTCAAGGCTAATTATCTGGAAAAAATGCGTGGCTACCCCTATTTTCCTTTGTGGATTCCAGTAGCCCTTGCAAAGATCTACTTTTTCCATGTGGTCCTAACTTGGCGCAAAACCTTTGTATTTAGTAGGCACCGTCCTTAAACACTTGGAACAAGGCTGTCATTTAGTTGTAATTCACCTGTAGCCTTGATCTTCACAGTTGTAGAAAATTTGTTACTTTGAGTGCATCGTATCAATTGAAGGAGTGAGTGGAATAAAGCCCTACGTGACTTTTGGAAATCTTTGAGGCAGCTAGGATTGAAACACCTACCAGCAATTTTCATAGTTAAACTTGGTTTTAGTTCTTGTTTCAAAACAACCAGTAGTTATTACTAGTTCTTTTTGGACAATAGTAAGTAAGTAAGTAAGAACTTTATTTAGGTGTCAAAAACCTTGTAGCCTGAGACAAGAGTAAACTGTAACAACTGCTTGTAGGTATTTCAATCCTGGTTGCCTTGACATTTTCCAAAAGTCACTTAGGGCTTTATTCCACTCACCCCTTCAATTACAGGCCAGTTCACCCCCAAAATCAAGGGTCCACTTCACGTTACCAGGCACCAACCAACAGTGTAGCTCCATCTTTCTGTATATAAATTACACACAAAACCCACAATTCCTTGATTTGCTCTGATGAAGGACTAATACTCCAAATGCCAGTTTTTGAATCTCTCTACGGTGGCCAATTCAAATTATCAACCCAGTTGATAAAGTTAATTTATCTTGTTATACTTCCTACTGATGCAGCACCACAGTTTTTTAAGAAGCTTACAGTACTCCCTCCATCAAATATACTTAGTTATAATAGATGTTACAAGTTCCAGCCCTTATTGACAGTCCCGTGGAAAGTTAGGAAATTATCAGCCAACCTGAGACATAAGACCTTTTCTTATCCTGTTGCCATTGTTGTTGCTAACAATAACCTTACTAAAATTAATATAGAACATGATATCAACTAATACAACTGAAAAAGGATTTAACTAGAAGTATTGAAGATAAACAGTGCTACTAATTATAATCTTATATCAGTAAACAAGTCTCCTTAAATATTAAATAAATTAACTTACATTTTCATTAGGTGTCACAGAATCTGTAGTTGCAATAGTTAGGCACTTTTGTGGTTTCTTTGTCTGGCAATGTTTAGTCTTTCTCATAGAAACAATAATTAACCCATTGACTCTGATATTGCCTGTAACCAGCTGTGACAAGCTTTGGCCTTCCACGTTCCACTTCTGATATCATCAAAGTTGTCATTATCTGTACTCATGTTCTACAGGAGGAAAAGGTATTTCCAGCGATACCCAGATCAGAATGATCAGCTTAATAACACCTGAAATATGCGCAAAAATATTCAAAAATCTTGCAGCAAAATTTCCTATACCAAGTCAGTTAATTACTCTATGGACTGTTAACAGTCTAAAGTCTATATAAGTTTGTTATTTCTTTATTGATTTCCCATGGTTTACACAGCATTACGATTTCTTATATAAGTTAATTTAAATTACTCACATACTGATGATTTATTTGCCAGATGGAATGTCCTTGTTTTATAATGCACCAGTCAAAGTAAACCCCGACTCCCTCTCCTCCCCACCCCTAGATATGTGGGGCTTTAGTGCGGCTTTGTCACCATATTGGCAACTGTTTGAGGCCCAAGTATGTGGGAGATTCATGTGTTTTGTCACTTTTGTCCTGAGGAATGTGGGTTATTAGTAAGGGATTTATTCTAATACAAGATGGAGGTGATCATTCCTGCAAGGACTTCTGGGTACATCTTAACACACTGGAGTGGACACAAGTGTTCACAGATATTTGTGGAATCCGTTTTAATGTTATTCAAATCAATACATCAATTAGTTTAGGGCATCGATTTAACATGGCAAATGCTTTAATACTGAGATGCCAATGACTTTTTATTTCTCTGCTCTGTACGACAACTTTTCGGAATGTTGCTGATCAACATAACTTATGGAATGTTATGACTAAAATTGCCCTTAAAATAAACTGCAGAGATTTGGCCGAAAACTTCCCGTTTTTGGAGAATATTTCCGACCTCCTGTTTTTGCTTGATATTCTCCTGGTTTTTGAAACTCTTCCTAGCCAAAGAAAGATAATGTTTTCTTTGTTTAACCAGTCTTTTTAAAAGATCTTTGCCGTTTTTAGCTGTTTTTCTGTGGTTTCTAAGCAATTTTTCCCTTTTGGTATCCTAACAAAACACTGCAGTAGTGTAAGGTTTGTATTCATTTGTGGCATGCTCTTGTGGCACTCGATTTCTTAGTTGATGTTACGTTTATTCAATGAGAAAGTTTGAGGAAAAACTCCACTATTTTCCATTAACTGTGACCTTAAAGTGCTACTATGATAAAAATCGCATCTTTCCTATCAAAGCCATTTTAAAGCATAAACAAGTTGCCTGCATGAGAAGAAAAATGCCATTTACTTTTTTCAAATAATTATCTCTTTTTGTTCCAGATGTATTCAAGTTTTTAAAATATGCAAATTAGCCAAGTGATGACGTCCTACATTCAACCAAATTTTGATCAAGTATGATAAAAAAGGATATCTCAGCCAATTTGTATCAGAAATGTTTGATTCTTTGCAGTAAGATTCTACTAAATGTGCTCCACAATTTGAACTTAACAGTTTTGTTACCATGGCAACATACTGGGTTCCAGACTTCCGCAATATTAAAAGCCATTCCGGCCACCTTTGGCGTCCCACTTTCAGATTTGCAAATGGTGCCTCTTATGAATGATCTAACAACCATATAAATAATTGTTAGCTTGGGTTTGTGGCCTTGTTTAAAGTTTTTCAAGCTGAAAATCACTTCCATATTGAATCAAGTGGGTGGGGCCTGGAAAAGACTGAGTTGCCAGAGGAACAAAATGTTTCATAGCCATAGGTGTGTTTTCTGTAGAACTATTAGCCTGCCAAGTTTCAATGCTCTGTGCCGCAAATTGGCTAAGATAGCTCTATTTATATACATGATGTAAAATTGGGTTGAGTAAATGATGTCATCAGTCATCTCATTTGCATATTTTACACATTTTAATTTTGTCAAACTTAAATATCTCGGGAACTAAATTAAATGTAGATATTTGCAAACGGTAAGCAGCGTTTTCAATCTTTTATAGAATTCTTGTGATTCACCTAAAAAATCAAGAGGAAAAAACTTGATCATAGTGGCACTTTAAAATGTGTGAAATGGCATCTTAGAGGCACATATCTAAATTTTTTTTCCCAATGCAGCATGCCCCTGGACCCCTAGAGGCTCACACCTGTGACGATTATGCGCATAGCTACGCCAGGCCTAAGACTATCTTTTTTTTAGTTGACAGAGCTGGAATCTCTGAAACTGGCATTCT
>JAHPZR010035091.1:27500-35791 GCA_019787425.1 Platygyra sinensis
CGTTATTTAAGCAAAAGAAATAAGTTAAAAATTCTTTCCGTCCTCTTTTTTCTCAGAGCAAAATGGAGTGGACCAAAACAATGAAAGTAGCCGTAAGTACAGTTCTGCTTTGTAGTTATTTTTAGCTCCTTGTTTTGTTTTGCATTCTATCATATTGTAGGAAATACATGTACTTTGAATTGATTGGACCTACTGTCGTCGGAAGAAGACGTAAGCCGCTGCTGATAAAAAAAATATTTTCCGCATATTTCTACAAGCCAACCATTTAAAGCTTAGTACTGAAATTAATTTCTATGATAATATATGTTCACTTCTTTTTATTTCATAGTTTTACTGCGTTCTTCAATTTGAGATGAAGTATTCATTTTAATTATTTACTCGTCTTGAAATAAACAAGTCTCGCTCAAGTCCTCTTCCACGAAACCTTAGTCGATTGCAAACAAGAATTTTACGATAACTGCAGAAATTCTCTTACGCTCATTGACTAATTTTTTTGTCAATAATTGGGCAGACCCATGAATGAACATATGAATTTATAATTTATGCAATGCGTCAATAAGCAAGAGCGGACAATTTCTTAACGAAAAACAATTTGATGTCAATTTTTCATGTGTCTATCCTGTTCTGACAATGAATTTCGTTATAACATTATCAAAATAGTGTGCAGATCCACGAGGTGATAGCCAAGTGGATCCACAGCTACTTTAACAATGTTATGAAATTCATCATCAATAACAGGACAGACGCATGAAAAACTGATGTCAATTTGTTACCTAGATTATTGTCCGGGGGAGAGAATTTCCTTTAGATGGTACCTACATCTATATTAACACATGATTTATGAATAAAAATCACTTTTGACACCTTATGTGTATTCTGGTTTTTTTGTTTTCTGTGATGATTTTGGCTGCATATCAAACACTCTCTTGGGATACCTCTTTTAAAGGGAAACTCATAATGTTCTATGGCAAGTCTAAGGGCCTGTTCACAAGGAGGTGGGGGACCCCAGGTAGGTGAGGTCCCCTGCCTTGACCAGTGGGGTTACCAATCTCTCCATACAATCTCTATTTTTTCTTGACTGCTTTAACATGAGAGGTGGGGTACCTCACCTAGGCAGGTTGCCCGGTCAGCCATGGCAGGTAACCTGCTTAGGTGGGGTAAGTTTTCTCCATGTGAATGCTGAAGGTGGGGTGGGGTGATGTTTAGCTGGGTATTTATCCATTATAAAACCAATTGAAAGGCTGACCGCACGGCTAAAAATGTTAAATTTAATGCCCAGTATTTCAGTTAGATAAGATTAACCTTCCTCAGGGGCTACACTAAATGGGAAGAATTTTGAGCAAGGCCTGTCGGCGATGTATACAAAGATACGCCGATGTTTAGTTTAACAATTGATTTCTTCGATGAATTTGGCCTTGAAAGGCTCACTGCGCCCGAAAAGCCCTTGAATGAAATGAGCAGTGACTAATAACAACTTGACACAGAACGCGCTCTTATTAAAAAAGGTTATCAGCGTGTAAAAGAAACAATTTGGAAGCATTTGGAAACCTCACCCCAGCGCCCGGGGGTTATAAATATTGCATGTGAAGACTAGCTTTCTTTTACCACAGGTAGGTGGGATACCTCACCTACCTGGGGTCCCCCACCTCCATGTGAACAGACCCTAAGTGGTTCTCTTACTTTTGTCTTCTTGCTAATATCAAACACATGATCATTTGTAAAAACAAAAAAATTCAGAAATATCATCTTACTTATTCCCTGGGGTGGGGGATATTCCCTATAATGACCTGTACGGGGAGGCTCCACCCAAAAGGGGTACCTTTTTCAGGATTCAGGTATGTGAAAAGGTAACGATCTCACAAGTTGAGATATATAAAAGGGTAGGGAAATTGGTCATTTAGGTATTTAAAAGGGCCTTTAATTAAAATATTTTGATACTGACAGTCCTGCATAACACTCTGCACTATCTGAGATTGTCTCATCATTTTTTTTTTCAATAAAATGTATATCAAAAGGGTACCTTTTCTAGCCAAACGGTATATAAAAAGGTTGGGGGTTGGACCTTGGGACATATCCTGCCTGTATTGAACTTTGTTGAGTCCCACCCCACCCCCCCCCCCCCGGCACTTATTCCTTAGTAAGACCAGCTATAAAGTTTAACCCTTTTTTATATAAACAATTCTTATAACCTGAGAAGCCCTGGGAAGATCAAAAGTTAACATCAATAAAAATTTAGCATCCTTAAATGTTCTAACATATTTTTATGATGATCACATATTCAATGACATCATAATTTTAGCCTCTTCCAGGCATTCAGTTAATTGGGGTAGTGTGAAAATGAGAAAATAAAAGAAGTAAGGAGAAGTACCATGATGGAAAACCAAAGAACAACCCGTGAACAAAAAGTTATTTCAATATACCAGGATCTGCTATACCCTTTGATAGTCAATTTTGAAAAATTTTGTCAGCACAGAAGTGTTTGTGATGCAGATGAGAAATACAATATCATTTCTTCTTGGGGAGGGGGGGGGGGGGAATACAGATTACACTCAAAAAAGTGCAAGAAATCAAACCTAGAGCTCTGTATTAGATTTAATGATGAAGAAAAAATTGGTAGAAAAAGAAGAACATTTGTGAAAAAAAATACTTAAGATATATTCATGTAGCCTCAAGATCAAAAACAACTCACAAATGAAATTCTATGGAAGTTATTTATTAACAGTAAATTATCATCCGTATAACAGATTAATAAATAATTATTAAAAATCATTATTGTTTATGTATTTCAAACCATCAAGGATAATTTTCTACTTAAATCTTTTAATGGCAATACAAACAAAAGTGGTTGATATAAATAAAACATTCAAAAAAATAGTGTAGCTTAAGAGGAATATCGACAAATACAAGACTGCCATTATGTGGTACTTGTTCTAATAATTTCTAGTTGTCTAAATGTTTGTTAACGAATATATTTATTTCAGTCAATGAATCAAAGAACTTGTATTGACTTTAACTACAGTAGAACATCCATTCAAAAGATTTTGAATGACAAAATAAACCCTGAGTACACAAGTTCCCTACCTGAGAATTAAATTGGGCAGAGATACTGGTACTTCAATAAAATGCCTCAAAGATTAAAAGGAGAGTACTGATTTCTACAAAATTTATATTTCAATCTTACAGAGTCAGAAAACAGTGAACAAGTACCAAGAATCGTCAGTTTCTGTAAGCACTCCCTTGTAACGTAACTTATAACAAGGAGTCTTAAAACTATGACCTTTAGAAATATACTGATTTTTTTTGTATCACCATCTAATCAATAGCTAAATATAGCAGTACATAGCTTGCAATAAGAGCCTTCAGGAACAGAACTTTCCTACACTAATAACCATCTTTTTGCTTGAAAGACATGTAGTACAGTGACACCCTTGAAAAACGATGATAAAAACTACATGATTAAGCATTAATCACTTTGAATACAACTATAATTTTACAGTTTTCTGCTGTAATACAATGCAACTTTTATAATGACATATGGCCTTACATAATTGTATTATTACTGCATTACATTAGTAAGCACTTAATAACTGGCCTCAAGAGAAACATTGAGGCCACTTGAAGGAAACAAAATTCACTGTTTTCCAAGAGGTTAGTCATTAAGTGTTTTGTCATGCATCCTGAGTCAAAAATAGAAAAAAACTCCGAAAAAGTAATTTGCTTGACGCCTATGGTGGCTGTGCTTGCAGTACAAGCGGCGCTCTAAGCTGTCCTACTACTGAAACGACACGACAATGGTCTTTTTCTTTGTAGCTGACAAAAAAAAAGTAGTAATTAAGCTGCTTAACCTTCTTGTATAATGGTAACTCGAGAATTCTGGGTTTGATTTAATTTGATGAGAAACAGCATATTTTGTTGTAAATGACACAACTACTTTCCTACCTGGCAACAGCAATCGAAGAGCGAGTTAGCAAACATGAGCCACCCATATTTGGTACGAAATTAACAGCTTGAAGACAAAAAAAGTTTAAATTTTCCCCACTATTAATCAATTCTTTAATAAGAAACATTGTCCTACTTCAGTAGCTTTTTGACATCAGGCTGATTGGCACACAAATTTGCCCGTTTCCAGTTGCATGACCTGATCATGTCGAATCAAAAGTTCAAGTTGTTGTTTCCCTAGGGAGTTAATGAGTTTTGTTCGCCCCAGGGAGTTAGTGAGTTTTGATTCGCACATGACATGTTCTCTTCCAATCCGAAAACATATATGAGTTGAAAGGTATAACAAAAATAATTAAAACATTACAACAGCTAACTTTTTGAGACTTCAGGAAAATGTTAATTAAAAAAATAATAATAATAAATGTGTAAATGATACATTTTGGGCAAGAAAATGTTTAATAATTATGAAGAGCTCCCAAAATCAATTGCCAGTCAACTTTCAGCTGACAGTTGATTTGTCTTATAAGGAGCTGTTCTTCACATTTACCCAATCTCATCTAGCACTAATATCTTGCTTTCATAGACTCACTATTGGATTCAAATAAAAATGTTCCATATCCAGAGAGTAAGTTTTGCTGATATAATTGCCTTCAATATATCTATATAACAAGCTATTTCAGGAACTTCCCACTTCTCAACAAAAATATCAAAAAGTAGGCTAATATGAATGAACTATCAGAAATAAATGAAATCAATAGCCATACAAAAGGAACTGATATTTGCGCTAAATCTCATTTCAAGAATTCAGTTAAATATTGATTGGAACTTTGTCCACTGGAGCATATTTTACAAGTACATGTAATTACCCACCAGATTGTGGACTATTCTAATACCAAACACTCAGATTGTATTCTTCTTTCACAGATTCACAGCTCAATCCTTCAAGACCTAGATCTATCCTACACAACCCATGTATGTGACTCGAATAATTTATTCTTTAAACATAAATAGCTCTTTACAACATTGTATAAAGTAACATATACATGTACATGTACTGTACTAACAAGCTTTTAGCCAGATGGGCGTGTAGACATTGTGTGAACAGTCACTAATCAAACTCCACTCTGAGTGCCACCAAGCTGAGCCCCATATTCATGTAGGAAGGAAAAGGAAACCCATGAATTGATTTTATCAACGTTATCATGATCACTAGCACTATTGTTTATGGACACATACACATGATGGTGATAGAAGTGACAGCTGAGTCACACAAATTGGCAGCCATATTCCAGCTAAAAGATTGACAGACACATGCAGCCTTTAAATAATGTCCCTCTTTAATATTTGACACCTATGTTATGGTCAATTTACACCTGTTAAAACAAGGTATTTCCTGAGCAGCATCACATGACCATATTGTGCATATTGTGGTTTTTTTAAGTTGACCACTGGCCAACTGCTGGTTTTCAATTAAATCATGAGTTCATATCAAGTTTAACATCACGATGGGTTGTTTGGAACCCAGTTAACACTAATCCAGGATTAAAAGTTAACTGAAGTATAAATTTATCTTTTTTAAAGTTTAGCAAAGTATACATTTTCTAATCACTCCTTATATTTCTTGTATTTTGAGATCATTCAAACTCAAATATGATAAATATGATAACTGTAGACTTACCCCATATTTTAAATGTTTTACTTTTCCTAGATCACAGACAACATGTCTATGATAATTCATCTAATCAACACCAACAGCGTAAGTACACTTACTTTTTTAAAGTTTATCTTGTATACATTTTCTAATCACTCCTTATATTTCTTGTATTTTGAGATTATTCAAACTCAAATTAACAGAAACCCAAACACTAAAAACAAAAAACCTCACCACAAAGTTACAAAATCCAAATCAAACATCCTGCTTAACTTGGTTAAGCTTAATCAGACTTTAAACAACCTAGCCCAAAAGCTTCACTTTTAACCTCAATTAAGTCTCTATATTAAACTTATTTCTTTATAGATCATTATCAACCTAGACGGCGTGCCAGACGTAAGTACTTTATATTATGAAAAAAAATCTCCACAATTAACAGAAATTGTAGTTTTTCTTAGTTGATGTGCATTTGCACAACAGAAAACTTTAACACAGTTGAACTTAAATTCCCATAAGCCACCACCCAAAATGTGAAGTCTAGGTAATTGCTTATGATTGTTGACCCCATAGTAGGTAGAAATTATACATTATTAACATATGATAACTATAGACTTACCCCATATTTTAAATGTTTTACTTTTCCTAGATCACAGACAACCCTATAATAATTCATCTAATCAACACCAACAGCGTAAGTACACTTACTTTTTTAAAGTTTAGCAAAAATGCTTATCACTAGCTATTTATGTTAATCTTATGGTGGCCTCATGGTAAATGCGTAGTGGCCTCATGGTTAGTGCGCTTGCTCCTGAAGTGAGCTGTCCAGGTTCGAGCCCTTGCCTGGGACAATGTGTTGTGTTCTTGGGTAAGACATGTAACTCTCACAGTGCCTCTCTCCATCTACATGTAGGAGTATAACTGGGTACCAGCAAATTGTTGGGCAAAACCTAACAAATTGCAAGGAAGTGACCTGGGATGGACTACCATCCCATCCAGGGGGAGTAGAAATACTCCTAGCCACTTCATGCTACAGAAACCAAAAAAGCCTGTAGCTTTCCTAACAGAGTTCGTGATTGGTTCAGCAAACAATAGATAAATGAATTAAACAATGCCCCCAGCGCTTGAAATAATAGGAGCTACAGGATAACAGAACAAATCAAAATACAAGTCTGGAAGAGATACAGGACTAATCCAGAAACCGCGATAAGCTACGGCACCTATGAGCCATTCTTGGCTCTAAGGTTTCACTACTTCTTTTTTTAAGTTAATATAATCTTATGACTTTCAGCATAATAGTTTTAACTACAGTTGTTACAAGGCCCCAAATAAATAACAAATGTGTCTAAACCTGTTTTTTTTTTAGACCGCCTTCATGCTGCAAATTCTCTATCACAACGTAAGTACAAGTGTCATTTTTTACTTCATTGATATATATACATGTAACTACTAACATTTTGACTTTTACCCTTACTTACAAATGAGCGACAACAGAATTTCAGTAAATTCAATGTTTTGCGTTAAGAGCCTCAATACTTGCACAGTAAGTACAAAGTAAATCTTATAGTATTGATATATTGTATGTTCTTCACATAAAAGTAATGGCAGCACTTATCTTTTAGGAAATCTGACCATGAACTTGGCTAATAACTTGAGTTACCAGTATACCTGGTTGCAAAATCATCTCATTAGCATAAGGGCACAAATTCATCTTATGGATCCCAGCCCACACAAGACTGCATCACAGGTGACATGCCCTTACAGTTAATTGAATCACAATATCAGACTACTTGTGATTTTGAAGTCGTCAGAACAAAAAAAAATAATGTATAAATAAATTTGGTCGACTGGAAACTAAAAACATTTTGATTTTTTAGATTGCCCCATCAGATGCACAAAACATGATACAAACAGCCACTAAGTGCAAAAATGTAAGTACATCAATTGTTACGTAAAAACTATTTCCCATCGGTTTAGCCGATGCTAAAACAAAATATAATCTGAAAATATATTCTTGTCCTAATACTCTGTTATTGAAAATATTATTTTCACTTCCCAGTGACTCCCTTTTTCTATGAACTCAACAATACTTACAGAGCATTCAGTACTACCATAAAACATAGTGCATTTGACAATATTTATTCTTTTTTAATAACTATTAATAAAGAAATGCAAAATCTTGTATCCATTTTACAGATAAGCAAACAAATTTACCAGGACATCAAGGAACAAATACTGCACTGGCAACAGGTAAATCCATCAATTCATTTATATTATGATCACTGCCTGCATAGCCACCTTTCAATTCATTAACAGTCTTTTTACAACTACCTGTACAAAAAGTTTTCATTTGTCAAGTCCCAAATTCCTAACACCTCCATATTCTACTCCTACATTCCGTGCCTATTTACTGATGTATTTATTTTATACACTCTTTACAATAATAAAATTCAAGGAATGCAATATGTGTTGAATGTAACATACTATGAAACAGCTGCTAATTTTTCTTTACCACAGTCTTATTCTTTTTGGCTCAGCGATTAAAATTTTTATTATGGTTCCATTAATAAATGCTCACAAGCTTCTAATTACTTCTATATGAAGTATTCCAGTCCTACAAAATTATGATCGCAACTGAAATAGGATTTTTTTCTTCACTAATATTGCACCACCAAACTCTTCCAAACAAACACTAAATAAATGC
>JAHPZR010035093.1:15000-22500 GCA_019787425.1 Platygyra sinensis
CGCAAGTCTCCCACCGTCTGAATTCTATAATTAAAGTACCTTTTATAAAAGACTGGTTTGTTGCGCATTCTTATTTCCTGATTATTCCAAATCGGTAAAGTCAATTAGTTTCAACCGTATTATCTTTCGAATTCTGAAATTCAGACCACCACCCCAATAACTTCATGTAAAATTGAGAATTGATGGTTACGTCTTTGACGTTGTAGTTGCAATTAAAAACAACCAGACCACCTGTTTCTTTAAGAAGATATTCTAAACAATTTTTTCCATGTGCCAGAATTATCACCAAAGATTCATTTTAGCGATTCGATACGGAGAGATGTAATCATGCTTTCAATATCAACCATCTCGATGCCTCCTCCTTCATAATCATTCAAGGCAGGTTTTGTAGTTACTTTGTCTTTACCTTTCCAAAAAAAGTCATAAATCAAATGGTTTAATGCTAATTATACTTTCAGTGTAGGCAACAAAGATGACGTGTACACAACCATCGGTAGGAGCAAAGATTTTATTATAGTCACCTTTCCGTAAAGGGATAATCCTTTAGAGGACCAGATATTAATTAATTTTTTTATCTTATCAAGTTTTCCGTGAAGTTCTTCATAAAAGAGCATTTTTTTTTAATCGCACGAGAAGGGGATCCCTGGGCTTTTATGGGATCTTGTGGCCGTTTGATTTCAAGTCGTTTCATTTCACTTCCTTTTAAAGATCCTACCCAGAGTCCTTCTGTCTTTGAACTATTTACCTTCAAACCCGACATTTTTTTTAAAATCTGTCTAACTATCACACAATTGAAATAGTTTATAGCCCGTATCTGAGAGAACCACTGTTGTATTATCAGCTTATTGTAATAATTTGGTCTCTTGTTATCCATAACAATTCCTTTTAGTTCCCTAATGGCAATTGCTAGGGTCTCAACGGCTAAAAGAAAAAAGATAAGGAGACAAAGGGTCAACCTGTCTACCTCCACGTATAAGATAAAGTATTCTGAAGACAGGCCATTATTTATTGCACAACTTTCAATATTTTTATCAAAGTACTTATCCATCGATTAAATTCTGTCCAAAATTAAAGGAATCTAGACGTAATATATCAACACGAGAGACCAGTGTTTCATCGGGATATCCAAACACCGAGAGAGAGTTGAAAATGCGACGCGCAGCGGAGTATTTTTGACGAAATTCGAGGTGTTTGGATAGCCGATGAAACACTGTCTCGAGTGTTTGATATATCTTCTCAATCGAAACCAAAAACTAAGGAGTAAACAGAGAAGTAAAATCGTCAAAATCTATGCTAATTAAGACCGGGTATCCAAACTTCCCTCACGGTTGTGATTTTCTTTGTTTTAACGTGATGAATTATTAATGAGTTTGAGAAAGTTAAATCAAAGCTCCACTCTAGAAATGTCAAATGCTCAACGAAACAATGAATAAATATCATCAACGCAGTAGATTTTCTCTTTTCAGTGGAACATCAATGCTGTAACCAGTTTAATTGCTGTGAATGATCATAGGGTAAACTATTTTTTAATTCTTGAAGCAATGACTTTCGAGCTTATTTTAGCAATTAACAATGACCAGAGAGGAGGAGTTTCTTATTAGCGTTTTGATCTTTCCCTCGTTTTTCTCTCTATGAGTAATGGACAGCTTGCTTTGGGAATTTGGACATGTCCTTCTTTACGAGGGACTCGCATTAGCGCAATTCAATGGAACGGTTCACAATAAGGATCCCCAACAGGTTTCAATGTAGAATTCAATTTGGGTATTTCGTCATTTACTGGGGACTTGTGTTTTAAAAAGTTTCTAAAATCCTTTGTCTTCCTGCATGGGTAATCTGGTCTTCACTGGATAGCCTTTCGCATCTTCTAATAATTGCTTTTATACTTAATTTTTTAAAAAAGGATTTGATAGAAGTTCCGTGTCTACTGCTTTTGTTTTGTACGAAGTTGTAATAGACCTTTTTGTTTTGTTCGGAAGAGTTATTAGCTTGATAATTGTCCCCGCGCGAGAGATTGTCCAACACTGAACATGTGGCCGAGAAAGTGGTGGCGAGGGGTGTGATTTCTCCCTAACAAGTGAAGGGGAATTGGGTGAGGCACATACAGTTGACGCGCAAAAGCCTGTAGTGTAGTGATACGTGCCATGTGTGGTAAGAGTCAACGACCATGGTGCACCCGCACGCCCTTAATATACAGGGAGCAGTAGAGCCTAGAAGACAAGAAGAAAGGCATGACAGTGTAAACGGCGGAAAACTCGGATTTAGGGAAACGACTCCAGAGACAATGGACTGATCCTACGCGACCGCAGTGAGATAATAGGTCAGACAGAATTAAGCCCCATCTGCCGAGGCTTTGCCTCCACTCGGCTTCCCACCTGCCTGAAAACCTAGCAGGGCATTACTAATGAGGTGCACATTCCTGTTACTAATAAAAGTGTCTTCTCTCCATACTAATGGAGGTGCCTTCCTGCTACATTACTAATAAAGTGTCTCTGCCCTAACTTAAGCGAATAAAATCAAATGATAACAAGACACATAAAATCATGGAGAACATTGGATTGTGGGCTGCGAGCAACGCCATCAATCAGTTTATTCAACTACAATTGAAATATATGATTATTATCATAACCGGATCAATTAACTTCGAGTAAGCGAGCCAGGGGGGCCAGAAAAAACCTGCCTCAAAAAACCCTGTAGGGAAAACACAGGACAGGAAATCTGGGACGGGCCAGGCTCAACTTACGTCCCCCGCCAGGACTTCTAGGCTACAGTAAATTAATGGACATAATAAATACGATAAATAAGTTGCAAACTGGAACTACAATAATCATAAACTACCAAAAACCACAAATAATTGCAAACTAATGACAAGAAAAGCTCTGTCGGCTAAATAAGAATAAACTGTAAACTAGCGTTAAGTATAACCTTAGAGCAAAAGCGATTTTGAAACGCTTAAACGATCTTCCATTGTATGCTTAATGTATCTGTTCTTCAAGCAAGGACACCTCCACCCAGCATGCATATCCAATAGATCGCCTGGTATGCGCCTGCAAGCGGGGTTCGACGCTGCACCAGACCTCATACTATGCGTGCCGTATTTGGCAACGTCATCAACAAAGGGCTGGATGTACTTCTTGAATTCCTCCCTAAGAGTGGAAATAGACACGCCCTTGCTAGCGTGGAAATACTCGCCTGATTTGGACCTAACAATACGACGAACAAGTGGAAACGATGGATTGGACTGCGACAAAACCTTAATAATTCGCTCAGTAATGGAAACTGGGCACGTAGATTTCCCAGACCTGACAAGACAAGAGGTGTGACCTTCCCGATACTGGTCATTTTTTCGCTTGGCGACATAAATAGACATGTGGTCAGCCATAATGGTCACATCTTGAAGGCAAAAACTGTTAATTTCATCGATACGAAAAAACCCATAAAAACCAACTAACAATACGAACAAAAAACGAAGAGTGGCAAGAGAATTACTTGAAACATAAAAATCAGCAATTGCCTGCACCGTATCTACGGATAAAGGCTCTTTCGGGCGAACAGGACGCGCCAATTTCCTTTTAGCGCCCTCAAGAGAAGATTTCACAAGGGGATGATTGACAGGACATACTTCTAGCCGGGCCATAGAGTGGGCCCACTTAATGCCATAAACAACAGTTTCTATGGGGGATACACCCGTATTGTTCGCAAGGCAAACGTTCGTAAGCTCTGTAATAAAAAGAGCGATGGTGTAAGGGCTTTGCCGCAGGACTACATCCCCTATCTCTCACTCCCTATCCTTCCTATTCCTCCCCCCCCCTTTCCCCCCCCCTTCTTCCTTCTTCCTGTTGACCATTAATGGCTGACCAAATGTCTAGTTATGTCGTCGTCCAATCACACCGTGTGTCTGTCCCCACGTGTTCGTGTCCCACGTGTCTACTCCCCCTGACGCGTTTTCACTCTGCCCACCACACAGGTCGAGTATTTCCACGCAGCTCCCCTAAGGGTCCTCCCAACGGAACTAAAGTGATTACTATTTCACTTTAGGGAGGAATTAAAGAAGTACATCAGCCGTTCCCTTTGTTGATGACGTTGCCAAATACGGCACGCATAGTATGAGGTCTGGTGCGAAGCAGTCGAACACCCGCTTGCAGGCGCATACCGGGCGATCTATTGGATATGCATGCTGGGTGGAGGTGTCCTTCCTCGAAGAACAGATACATTAAGCATACAATGGAAGATCGTTTAAGCGTTTTAAAATCGCTTTTGCTCTAAGGTTATACGTAACGCTAGTTTACAATTTATTCTTATTTAGCCGACGGAGCTTTTCTTGTCATTAGTTTGCGATTATTTGTGGTTTTTGGTAGTTTATGATTATTATAATTCCAGTTTGCAACTTATTTATCGTATTTATTTATGTCCATTAATTTACTGTAGCCTAGAAGTCCTGGCGGGGGACGTAAGTTGAGCCTGGCCGGTCCCAGATTTCCTGTCCTGTGTTTTCCCTACGGGTTTTTTTGAGGCAGGTTTTTTCTGGCCCCCCTGACTCGCTTACTCGAAGTTAATTGATCCGGTTATGATAATAATCATATATTTCAATTGTAGTTGAATAAACTGATTGATGGCATTGCTCGCAGCCCACAATCCCAATGTTCTCCATGATTTTATGTGTCTTGTTATCATTTGATTTTATTCGCTTAAGTTAGGGCAGAAGACACTTTATTAGTATGAAGGAAGGCACCTCATTAGTATGGAGGAAGACACTTTATTAGTATACAGGAAGGCACCTCATTAGTATGCAGGCAGGCAGGGGAAGGCAGTGGAAGGCAGTGATGGGGCTTAATTCTGCTGACCTATTACTACTGCGGTCGAGTATCAGTCATTGTCTCTGAGCGTTTCCCTAATTCGAGTTTCCGCGTTTACAGCTGCTCTTTTTCTTTCTTACTAGGCTCTGCTCCCTGTATATTAGGGTCTTGCTTTGGTTCTTCTTCCACACTTCGTATCTCTAAAGGTCCCTCAACTGTATTGGCCTCACCAATTCCTTTCACTTGTATAGGAGAATCACACCCCTCGCCACACTTCTCGGCCACATGTTCATTTTTTGGACAATCTCTCGCCGTGGACATTATCAGCTAATACTTTCCGAACAAAAAAAAAAGTTCTATTACAACTTGTACAAAACAAAAGCAGTAGACACGGACTCTATCAAATCTTTTTTAAAAAAATTAAGTATACAGCAATTATTAGAAGATAAAAGGCTATCCAGTGAAGACCAGATTACCATAAAGGAATACAAAAGGATTTTAGAAACTTTTTAAAACACAAGTCCCCAGTAAATGACGAAATCCCAATTGAATTCTACAAAACCTGTTGGGATCTTATTTGTCAACCGTTCATTAATTGCGCTAATGAGTCCCTCGTAAAGAAGGAAATGTCCAATTCCCAAAAGCAAGCTGTCATTACTCTAATAGAAAAAACGAGGGAAAGATCAAACGCTAATAAGAACCCTCTCTCTGGTCATTGTTAATGCTAAAATAAGCTCGAAAGTCATTGCTTCAAGAATTAAAAATGTTTTACCCTATATCATTCACAGCAATTAAAACTGGTTACAGCATGGATTTCACTGAAAAAGAAAATATACCTGGTTTGATGATATTTATTCATTTTCGTTGAGCATTTGACATTTTAGAGTGGAGCTTTTTATTTAACTTTCTCAAACTCATTAATAATTCATCACGTTAAAACAAAGAAAATCACAACCGTGAAGGAGGTTTGGATACCCGGTCTTAATTAGCATAGATTTTGACGATTTTTCTTCTCCGTTTACTCCTCAGTTTTTTGTTTCGATTGAGAAGATATATGAAACACTCGAGACAGTGTTTCATCGGCTATCCAAACACCTCGAATTTCGTCAAAAATACTCCGCTGCGCGTCGCATTTTCAACTCTCTTCTCGGTGTTTGGATATCCCGATGAAACACTGTCTCTCGTGTTTGATATATTACGTCTAGATTCCTTTAATTTTGGACATGAATTTAATCGATGGATAAGTACTTTTGATAAAAATATTGAAAGTTGTGCAATAAATAATGGCCTGTCTTCAGAATACTTTAATCTTATACGTGGAGGTAGACAGGTTGACCCTTTGTCTCCTTATCTTTTTCTTTTAGCCGTTGAGACCCTAGCAATTGCCATTAGGGAACTAAAAGGAATTGTTATGGATAACAAGAGACCAAATTATTACAATAAGCTGATAATACAACAGTGGTTCTCTCAGATACGGGCTATAAACTATTTCAATTGTGTGATAGTTAGACAGATTTTTAAAAAAAATGTCGGGTTTGAAGGTAAATAGTTCAAAGACAGAAGGACTCTGGGTAGGATCTTTAAAAGGAAGTGAAATGAAACGACTTGAAATCAAACGGCCACAAGATCCCATAAAAGCCCAGGGATCCCCTTCTCGTGCGATTAAAAAAAAATGCTCTTTTATGAAGAACTTCACGGAAAACTTGATAAGATAAAAAAATTAATTAATATCTGGTCCTCTAAAGGATTATCCCTTTACGGAAAGGTGACTATAATAAAATCTTTGCTCCTACCGATGGTTGTGTACACGTCATCTTTGTTGCCTACACTGAAAGTATAATTAGCATTAAACCATTTGATTTATGACTTTTTTTGGAAAGGTAAAGACAAAGTAACTACAAAACCTGCCTTGAATGATTATGAAGGAGGAGGCATCGAGATGGTTGATATTGAAAGCATGATTACATCTCTCCGTATCGAATCGCTAAAATGAATCTTTGGTGATAATTCTGGCACATGGAAAAAATTGTTTAGAATATCTTCTTAAAGAAACAGGTGGTCTGGTTGTTTTTAATTGCAACTACAACGTCAAAGACGTAACCATCAATTCTCAATTTTACATGAAGTTATTGGGGTGGTGGTCTGAATTTCAGAATTCGAAAGATAATACGGTTGAAACTAATTGACTTTACCGATTTGGAATAATCAGGAAATAAGAATGCGCAACAAACCAGTCTTTTATAAAAGGTACTTTAATTATAGAATTCAGACGGTGGGAGACTTGCGTCTCGATCTAGACAACATTGATTCTTATGAACTAATCGCAAAACACATACAGAAGACGAACTCTCTGGAATGGACCGGTCTTTGCCACTCTGTACCACTTGTTTTAAGGAATGCTTATCATCCCGGCGTAATGATTATCCAGATTATACAGCCCTAAATCCATCTTTTAAAATTGACTGCGGCCTTTTTAATGTAACTGAAACGAAATCAAAAGACTATTACTCCCTTTTAGTCCGCAAAAAGGCCTGCTTTCCAAATAACACAAGAAAATTGAAGTGTGAATTTAATCTATCTGATGAGGCATTGAAAAAAGCTTTCTCTCTTATCTACCTTTCGCGCCATATGTTAAAGCCTTTCAGTTCGAAATATTGAAGTCTATACTCTGCATGAATTAAAAATTACACAAAATCGGGTTCATTGC
>JAHPZR010035093.1:30000-31969 GCA_019787425.1 Platygyra sinensis
TAGATTTGTTGAGGCCTCTGTGTTGATGGAAACGCACTTAATGTCAAGGTTTTCAGTTGTGTTTGCTTTGAAAGGTGTTAAACATTTAAAAGGTGTTTGACATATTTCTGCGAAATGAAAATATATGAAATAGAAGGTAAACAAACATAGAATAAACTACAAAAACGCACACGCATGGGGTACATTAGTAAACACTTAAGAATAAATTTAAACAAGGCCCCAAAAACGGCCTTGAAAACGCACAGAGCTGCGTTTCGGGCTGGATACAGCAAATTTTGAGCACACTATATAGTATAAGAATGGTGACCTATCCGTGGCGCTCGCCCGGCCGCTAAAGTGCATCAAGTAAATAAGTAGATGTTTAGTGAAGTAAAGATTAGTTTCGTTGATTAGATTTTGACAAACTACAGCTAACGCATTTTGTGGAAAGAACCTAGGTATTAATAGGAAAACACATCAAGAGGTTTGCCGATAGGCCATAGCTTCCCTCTTATATAAAGTTTGTCAGGTTGTGACTTACTAAATGAAGCAGGTATTTTGTTCCTTTTGGCAGTTTTGAAGGTGTCCATTTGCTTTCTTCTTCTTTCGACAATACCATAGGGCAGGTCTTGGTACATTTTGTAACCAGTGTCCTTTAGTCGATGACCCAGAGAAAGGATCTGCTCACAATCTTTGTATCGCAAAAACCTTGCGATGATTGGTCTCGGTTTTGCGTCTTTCTTCTTGTTAAGACGGTGGACCCGCTGTATCTCGACGCAACTGGCATCCTTGTATCCCAGTTCTGATTCAAGAAAGTTGCGAAGCACGCGTTCAGTGTCTTCTTGGTGCGTGTTCAGCTCGGTTACCTCTTCGATGTTTTCAAATTTAATATTTTCCCTCCTGGAATAGGCCTCTAAATAAAGATTTCTATTTTCAAGATCTGTAATTTTTCCTTCCAGGATATTTCCTTTTTGCTCCAGCTCGGTCATTTGTAAACTGATCTGTTGTTTATACTCGTTAAAGCTCTCGGTGGTTTTCTTGCATTTGTCCTCTGCAAAATTTAAACTTTCTTTGAGATCGTTTATGTCGCGATATGCTGAGGCTTGAGCACTTTCTAGGGACTGAATTCTTGAATGCATTCCTGCAAGGGTTTCTTGTAGGATTTTAACTGATTTTTCAATTGCGTCGAGCTTTTCTAGCTTTGTTAAAATCGCTTGGAGCTTTTCTTCTAGCTTCTCGGTCATTTCGAGCGCTGGCGACTGTTCAGTGACACCCTCGTGGTCGGTTACAACAATGAAAGCGTAGTTTTCGCGTCTTGGTTTCTTGTAATCGTGCGATACCAGAGGTGGAGGTGACGACTCTTCTGAAGATGAGGAATAGAATCGTTTCTTTTCTACTAGTTTTCGCAAAGTTTCGGCCATGAAAGGCCGGCAAAGTTGTAAGTTTTAGCGGCCGGCGACGAAACGCGTCTTCACTCGGCCATTGCTTGAAACAGTTGGTTCTTTGTAATTTTCAGGTAGTAAATCTTGGACTTTCCGTTTGCGGGAATATAGCGACAAATAATTGCACACAAAATCTGCATTTTGGTAACTCTTGCCCTCGGACTGGCGGTATGCAGCCAGCTAGTGCCATTGTCTTGGAGTGGTCCGTTTCTATCTGGCCCCCAAATTCTCACGCCTTCTTTTCAGCATTAAATTGAGCGTCCTGATACCGGACCCGTGTCAGCTCTGCCCAAGTTTCATTCTTCCTGCCCCGGTGGCAATTGTTTTCTACGGACAGGCAACAATTACCTCTGCCTAACTTTTCTAGGATGTTCTCGTTGTAGTGCGTTTCTGGCTGCGATTCGGACAAAACATACCTCTAACACGGTACCGCACCTGTGACGACATTTCACGGACATCGCCCAAAAAGTCGATTCAGCTTCTTAAGGGAGTCATCTTCTTCTTTACACTGAGCCTGAACACGATGAATTGCAAAGGGGTGATAACCA